>CM067316.1:49235097-49532082 GCA_034231615.1 Meghimatium bilineatum
ACTTTTTGACTGCCTCCTGTTGATCGAGCTAATAAGCTTCCATCGTGAATTGACCTCTATTTGCACATCATATGGTTTAGCTGTCATCCAATTTGTGTGTGTATTATATTTCCAAAATACATCTCTGTAACACATACAATTTATTAAGTCGAATCTTTATTGAAAGTTCAAAATCCGACTGTTTGTTTTTTTTTAAAAGTCATTTATATGAACTGAACATGGAATTGTGCCAGAGTCGTAGATATTGAAAGGGAGGTTAAATAATTTCAAAACCCCAACCCAACCCGCGTTTTAATAAGAATATCAGTTTCTCTCTTCGTAAGTGTATGCTGAAAAAAATGATCACATTTCCTTCTCACCGCTTCTATAATAGCTTCCATTTAAGACAGTAATGTAGCACAATAATAGAAGACAGTAATGTAATATATAAGTTTAAGACAGTAATGTAAGATATAAGACAGAAATGTAAGGCAGGAATTAAAGTCAGTAATGTAGGGCAGCAATGTGAAACAGTAATTTAAGTTAGTAATGCAGGGCAGTAATTTAAGACAGCAATATAAGACAGCAATTAAAGACATAAATTTAAGACAACAATGTAAGACAATGTATATAGTAATGCAAAACAGTAATGTAATGTGGCTTCGTAGGAGACAAAGACACCAACAACAAAAAAGGCTATATTTATTTTGAGAACAATATTATCGAGGTCTATGGAGATAAACAATTGACCCGTACCTCTGTTTTATAGACTTCACAAAAGCATTGGATAAAGTTAAACATAGTGAAGCAATTATAGTTATACACATTCAAGAGAATTTGAACATCGACAGTAAAGATTTAAGACTCATCAAGAACATGTACTGGCAACAAACAGTAGCAACAAGAGTAGGAATACAACAGGAATGTGAAAAATTAGAGACAGGAGAGTTGTGGTTCTATAGAAGAATGCTCAGAATAGAATGGACTGCCAGGAAACTAATGTGGAGGTGTTGAAAGAGTCAAATGCGAGACGGAACTTAATTATATAAAAAAGACAACCTTAATTTTTGGCTACTTTCTGAGACAGTGAGGTTTACAGAACATAGTCACAACAGACAAGATTAAAGGCAACAGAGACAGAGGGTGACAGCGTGAGAAAAAGTTAGTTTAACAAATTGGCATCACAGGGAATAACACCGATCCTGATATATAATACTGGAAATAGAGAGCTGTGCAGAGCTATGATCGCCTACGTCAGTCGGCATGCCACCTGGTTATGATGAATGAAAACAGTAATGTAAGACAGTGATGTAAGACGGTAATTTAAGACAGCAATGTAAGACCGCAAATTATGCCGAGATCCCTCGAGGACTCCCTTGTTGGAGTGAAAATCAAACTGTATACGTCGCTGGTGTTTTCTGTTGTGCTGTATGGTTGTGAGAGTTGGACACTCACTGCGGACATGGAGAGAAGATTACATGCTTTCGAGTACAAATGCTACAGAAGAATTCTACGAATTTCCTATAGGGAACATAAGACCAATGTGTACGTAAGAAATAAAGTAGAGATGTGTGCAGGTGTTCAGGAACCATTGCTTTCAATAGTGAAACGACGAAAATTAGCATGGTTCGGACATGTATGCAGGCATGATTCCTTTTCAAAAACAATACTGCAGGGGACTGTCGAGGGTGGAAGAAGCAGAGGGGAACAAATAAAGGCATGGACAGACAGCATCAAGGAGTGGACAGGACAAGATATTGCCACACTAATCCGTATTGCTGAGGATAGAATTCGCTGGAGGACTCTGTGTACTGAAGCAACCAATGTGGTACCCCTACGACCCTGAAGGGTTACGGGTTTATTGATTGATTGATTGATCACTTGAAGATACGGAGTTAATTGCTAAAAGTGGTTTTCTTGATAGACAAGATGTTCTTCTTTGAGAGAGAAAAATATATGAAGAAATCCGAGTACAGTTGTCTGAACCATTTTGGGGTGATGAAAGAAAGTGATTGTTGAAAGATATAACCTAGTGGTTCGATCATCATCATCACCAGGTGTCATGCCGGCTGGCGTAGGCGGTCATGACTCTCCACAGTTCTCTGTCCACAGTAGTATGTATCAATGTCGTTGTTGTTTCCCTGCCGTCTCATGTTGTCAAACTGTCTAATATTTTCTCACGTTGTCACCCTCTGTCTCTATTGCCTTCAATCTTGCCTGTTGTGACTATGGTCTCCAAACCTGCCCGTCTCATGAAGTAGCCAAAAAAAAAAGAAGTTTGCCTTTTTCTTGTATTGTTGATTAGGTTACGTTTCACATTTGACTCTTACAACACCTCTACATTAGTTTTTCTGGCAGTCCATGGTATTCTCAGCATTCTAATGTAGAACCACATCTCTATTGCCTCTAATATCCCACTTTCTAGTTTGTTTATTGTCCAAATCTCGCACCCATATGTTAGTATAGGGGTTATAAAGCACTGCAGAACTCTCTTTCTCACACTTCTTCCATTTGCTGTAATCGATGTACCTAAATATTTGAATTGCTGGACCTGTTTTAATACTATATCGTTCACTTTGATCTTACAAGGTGTGTTATTTTGTTTCTTTGAAATAACCATTACTTCTGTTTTCTTTATATTTAGGAAGAGACCTTTCTCTTTACTTTCTGTGACAACTACATTAATTAAATCATGAATGTCTTCCTCAGTTTTTGTTATCAGAACAGTGTCATCCGCATATCTCAAATTGGTTATATCTGAAAGTGGTTCGATACCAATATATATTCATGGTAACACAGTGTTTTATTTTTTTAATTTACACTTCACAAACTTTGATAAATGAGATCTTTATTAGGAAAACTACGGGACAGAGAAAAAACAATTAATAATTATATTGCAAATTAAGTGACTCCGCCGACGACGGATGTATCGAACCATTGACGCAAATAAAACGGCGATGTAAGTTAACACATTTCCAGTCTCTGGACTACACACTTCTGGAAATCTAGTAAAACCGTTGTCCTACAACAAGAGATCCGGCGGGAGTTAGAGTATGAACAATGAAGAAGAAGAATTGGCTGCAGACATTTAGTTATAGAAAAACTAAAGCAGCGTAACGAATTGTGGTAGAGACGCAAATTAAAAGAGTTGAAGAGAGATAACTAACTAAAACAATTAGAACTGTTGACTAGATTAGCACAACAGCGTATAAAGAAATAGAAATTAATTTGTATGTTTAAGCCTGTTTTGTGTGTGCGGTTTTTTTTTAAAATTTACTGCAAAAAGTATTCCATAGTGTTTTACGCTAATACTTATTCGTAAACAGTTCAACTGCAGCTCCATTAATTATTGATTGCACACGGAGTCTTAAATAGATACTATCCCCATAACTACTCCCTTGGGTTTAAGAAAGCTGCATAATAACACATGCTAGAAGGGGGAAAAAAACGTTGGATCGCTATTGCCACACGAATACATTTTATGGAGAGCGATAAAGTGCCTGAGAACGTCCCACAGCGAATACTAACTGAATAATCTAACCTTGGATAATTGAATTGTTATGCGCTGACTTTAGTGCGTTAATAATACGTGTGAATGTGAATGAACTGAATGATGTTTAACAGATGGTTTCTTAAAGTGAGTTGAGATGTTTAGTTTCTACAAGTGAGTGAGTTGAGATGTTTAGTTTCTACAAGTGAGTGAGTTGAGATGTTTAGTTTCTACAAGTGAGTGAGTTGAGATGTTTAGTTTCTACAAGTGAGTTGAGATGTTTAGTTTCTACAAGTGAGTGAGTTGAGATGTTTAGTTTCTACAAGTGAGTGAGTTGAGATGTTTAGTTTCTACAAGTGAGTGAGTTGAGATGTTTAGTTTCTACAAGTGAGTTGAGATGTTTAGTTTCTACAAGTGAGTTGAGATGTTTAGTTTCTACAAGTGAGTGAGTTGAGATGTTTAGTTTCTACAAGTGAGTGAGTTGAGATGTTTAGTTTCTACAAGTGAGTTGAGATGTTTAGTTTCTACAAGTGAGTGAGTTGAGATGTTTAGTTTCTACAAGTGAGTGAGTTGAGATGTTTAGTTTCTACAAGTGAGTGAGTTGAGATGTTTAGTTTCTACAAGTGAGTTGAGATGTTTAGTTTCTACAAGTGAGTGAGTTGAGATGTTTAGTTTCTACAAGTGAGTGAGTTGAGATGTTTAGTTTCTACAAGTGAGTGAGTTTAGATGTTTAGTTTCTACAAGTGAGTTGAGATGTTTAGTTTCTACAAGTGAGTGAGTTGAGATGTTTAGTTTCTACAAGTGAGTGAGTTGAGATGTTTAGTTTCTACAAGTGAGTGAGTTGAGATGTTTAGTTTCTACAAGTGAGTTGAGATGTTTAGTTTCTACAAGTGAGTGAGTTGAGATGTTTAGTTTCTACAAGTGAGTGAGTTGAGATGTTTAGTTTCTACAAGTGAGTGAGTTGAGATGTTTAGTTTCTACAAGTGAGTTGAGATGTTTAGTTTCTACAAGTGAGTGAGTTGAGATGTTTAGTTTCTACAAGTGAGTGAGTTGAGATGTTTAGTTTCTACAAGTGAGTGAGTTGAGATGTTTAGTTTCTACAAGTGAGTGAGTTGAGATGTTTAGTTTCTACAAGTGAGTGAGTTGAGATGTTTAGTTTCTACAAGTGAGTTGAGATGTTTAGTTTCTACAAGTGAGTGAGTTGAGATGTTTAGTTTCTACAAGTGAGTGAGTTGAGATGTTTAGTTTCTACAAGTGAGTGAGTTGAGATGTTTAGTTTCTACAAGTGAGTTGAGATGTTTAGTTTCTACAAGTGAGTTGAGATGTTTAGTTTCTACAAGTGAGTGAGTTGAGATGTTTAGTTTCTACAAGTGAGTGAGTTGAGATGTTTAGTTTCTACATGTGAGTTGAGATGTTTAGTTTCTACAAGTGAGTGAGTTGAGATGTTTAGTTTCTACAAGTGAGTGAGTTGAGATGTTTAGTTTCTACAAGTGAGTGAGTTGAGATGTTTAGTTTCTACAAGTGAGTGAGTTGAGATGTTTAGTTTCTTCAAGTGAGTGAGTTGAGATGTTTAGCTTCTACAAGTGAGTGAGTTGAGATGTTTAGTTTCTACAAGTGACTGAATTGAGATGTTTAGTTTCTGCAAGTGAGTGTGTTGAGATTTTTAGTTTCTACAAGTGAGTGAGATGGGATGTTTGCCACATTGTTTCTGCAAGTGAGTGAGTTGAGATGTTTAGTTTATACAAGTGAGTGAGGTGAGATGTTTAGTTTCTATAAGTGAGTGAGATATTTATCATACGTGGCCAGGATATCTCACGATATTTAACAAGTCCTTCTGGAGACTAATTATTGGGGTAGGTTATAGTCATAGTAAGGTCTGATTACTCAGTTATATTTGTCCTTAAACGGACTTTACATAGGTTGTCTCTCCGACCGCATCGAACGTGGCTGTGGCGTGTTAGATTTAGAATCATCAATCCAGTATGTATGTATGTATGTATATATATGTATATGGGAGGATATCCATAGCTCTATGTTTTAGTGTAACATACGTTTCGTGAATTTAGAAAATGAAAGGACCATATAAGGCATCTTTATAGTTCTCCACATTTTCCAGCCCGTGGCGTTCGCAGAAAATCTTAAATGTTCTCCTGTGGTTCAGTAAAGCTCAACATTGATATGACTTGGTAATATATTTACATCTGACATATGGCGTGATGGCCTAACGTATGTGAACATCGCATCCAGGAACGTTATTTGCGTAAAGTATATATAATATATTTAACCTACAGACTAAGCTGAAAGTCTACAGAGCAGTGGTACTTCCAGTGCTGTTATACGCTATTGAAACATGGACTGTGTATAGACGTCATGTGAAAAAACTCAATCATTTTCATACAAATTGTCTCAGAAAAGTTATGAACATCAGATGGCAAGACAAGATTCCAGATACCACTGTCCTTGATAGAGCTGGTATCCCAAGCGATCCTGATGCAGACACAGATTCGTTGGACAGATCATTTGGTGCGTATGCCAGACCATCGTCTGCCAAAGATACTTCTCTATTGTGAGCTAGAGAAGGGTATACGATCTCAAGGTGGCCAAAGGAAGCGCTACAAGGACTCGTTAAAGGACTCACTAAAAGCCTCTGAAATAGACCACGATACATGGGAAGAACTTGCACAAAATAGATCTACATGGCGTTCTAAAATAAAAAAGAGCGCATCATCTTGTGAAAAGAAGAGAAATGCAGCAGCTCAACAGCGGAGAGCAGCTAGAAAGTCACGGATAGACCAAGATCTATCTACAGTCGTTATTCCATGTCCAAACTGTCCAAGGACATTTACAGCTCGAATAGGGCTCATTAGCCATCTACGAACTCATAATCAAGGACATAACTAAAATTGAATTTTCAAAAGTTGATATAACAAATGGTCATCATCACTTGTGATGGACGAACAACACAATATAATATATATATATCCCGAGATAATCTTCTAATATATTATATTACATTACATTACATCACGCTACATTACATTACATTATATTACTCTGAAAATATATGCAATAGTAGATATCCAAGGAATATCAGTGGGAGGACATAACATAAATAATTTGAGATATGCGGATGACACTGTTCTGATTGCAAAAAGTGAGGAAGACCTTCAAGATTTAATTAATGTAGTAGTCACCTAAAGTAAAGAGAAAGGCCTCTTCCTAAATATCAAGAAAACAGAAGTACTGGATATTTCAAATAAACAAAATAACACACCTTGCAAGATCACAGTGAATGATATAGTATTAAAACAGGTCCACCAATTCAAATATTTAGGTACAATTATTACAGCAGTTGGAAGAAGCTCAAGAGAAATAAGAAGCAGAATAGGACAAGCAAAGCAACATCCGGAAAATTGAAAAATATATTGTTTAATATGACCTTGTCATTAGAAAAGAGAAAGAGAGTTCTGCAGTGCTGTATAACCCCTATACTAACATATGGGTGCGAGTCTTGGACAATAAACAAACTGGAAAGTGGAAAATTAGAGGCAACAGAGATGTGGTTCTACAGAAGAATGCTGAGAATACCATGGACTGCCAGAAAAACTAATGTAGAAGTGTTGAAAGAGTCAAATGCGAAACGGACCTTAATCAACAATATAAGAAAAAGGCAATCTTCTTTTCTTGCCACTTCATGAGACAGGCAGGTTTGGAGAACATAGTCACAACAGGCAAGATTTAAGGCAATAGAGACAAAGGGCGACAACGTGAGAATATACTAGACAGTTTGAAGGCCTGGCACGGCAGGGAAACAACAACGACCTTGATACAGAATATTGTGGACAGAGAGCTGTGGAGAGCCATGACCGCCTACCAGCCGGCATGGCACCTGATGATGATAATATATATATATATATATATATGTATATACGTCCAAAAGAGGGTGACTCAGTCAAAGAATTAGGCTAGTTGGAGAATACAATTGAATGGTACAGATGGAGGAAGATACAGTTGGAGGAGGATACAGTTGGAGAAGGATACAGTTGAAGGAGGATACAGTTGGAGGAGGATACAGTTGGAGGAGGGTACAGTTGGAGGAGGGTACAGTTGGAGGAGGATACAGTTGGAGGAAGATACAGTTGGAGGAGGATACAGTTGGAGGAGGGTACAGTTGGAGGAGGGTACAGTTGGAGGAGGATACAGTTGGAGGAGGATACAGTTGGAGGAGGGTACAGTTGGAGGAGGGTACAGTTGGAGGATGCAGTTGGAGAAGGATACAATTGGAGGAGGGTACAGTTGGAGGTGGGTACAATTGGAGAGTGTACAGATGGAAGAGGATAACGTTGGAGGATAATACAGTTGGAGGAGGGTACAGTTGGAGGGTACAGTTGGAGGGTACAGTTGGAGGATACAGTTGGAGAATACAGTTGGAGGAGGGTACAGTTGGAGGGTACAGTTGGAGGATACAGTTGGAGAATACAGTTGGAGGAGGGTACAGTTGGAGGGTACAGTTGGAGGATACAGTTGGAGAATACAGTTGGAGGAGGGTACAGTTGGAGGGTACAGTTGGAGGGTACAGTTGGAGAATACAGTTGGAGGAGGGTACAGTTGGAGGGTACAGTTGGAGGATACAGTTGGAGAATACAGTTGGAGGAGGGTACAGTTGGAGGAGGGTACAGTTGGAGGGTACAGTTGGAGGATACAGTTGGAGAATACAGTTGGAGGAGAATACAGTTGGAGGAGGGTACAGTTGGAGGGTACAGTTGGAGGGTACAGTTGGAGAATACAGTTGGAGGAGGGTACAGTTGGAGGGTACAGTTGGAGGATACAGTTGGAGAATACAGTTGGAGGAGGGTACAGTTGGAGGAGGGTACAGTTGGAGGGTACAGTTGGAGGATACAGTTGGAGGAGGGTACAGTTGGAGGGTACAGTTGGAGGATACAGTTGGAGGAGGGTACAGTTGGAGGGTACAGTTGGAGGAGGGTACAGTTGGAGGAGGGTACAGTTGGAGGAGGGTACAGTTGGAGGGTACAGTTGGAGGATACAGTTGGAGAATACAGTTGGAGAATACAGTTGGAGGAGGGTACAGTTGGAGGGTACAGTTGGAGAATACAGTTGGAGGAGGGTACAGTTGGAGGGTACAGTTGGAGGATACAGTTGGAGAATACAGTTGGAGGAGGGTACAGTTGGAGGAGGGTACAGTTGGAGGGTACAGTTGGAGGATACAGTTGGAGGAGGGTACAGTTGGAGGGTACAGTTGGAGGATACAGTTGGAGGAGGGTACAGTTGGAGGGTACAGTTGGAGGATACAGTTGGAGGAGGGTACAGTTGGAGGGTACAGTTGGAGGGTACAGTTGGAGGATACAGTTGGAGGAGGGTACAGTTGGAGGATACAGTTGGAGAATACAGTTGGAGGAGGGTACAGTTGGAGGGTACAGTTGGAGGGTACAGTTGGAGGATACAGTGCCCATTTCTTGTTCCGTCTTCGTGGCTGGAGTGCAAGACGTAAAATTTCTAGACTCACACGCCATATGTTGTAATCACAAGAAGAGTTATCAATCAACATAGAATCATAACAGTCGAATACTATGTGTCGAAGTACTCAAACACAATCAAATACCAAAATACCATATGTTCAAGTACTCAAACACAATCAAATACCAAAATACCATATGTTCAAGGACTTGGACACAATCAAATACTATGTGTCGAAGTACTCAAACACAATCAAATACTATGTGTCGAAGTACTCAAACACAATCAAATACTATGTGTCGAAGTACTCAAACACAATCAAATACTATGTGTCGAAGTACTCAAACACAGTCAAATACTATGTGTCGAAGTACTCAAACACAATCAAATACTATGTGTCGAAGTACTCAAACACAATCAAATACCAAAATACCATATGTTCAAGGACTTGGACACAATCAAATACTATGTGTCGAAGTACTCAAACACAATCAAATACTATGTGTCGAAGTACTCAAACACAATCAAATACTATGTGTCGAAGTACTCAAACACAGTCAAATACTATGTGTCGAAGTACTCAAACACAATCAAATACTATGTGTCGAAGTACTCAAACACAATCAAATACTATGTGTCGAAGTACTCAAACACAATCAAATACTATGTGTCGAAGTACTCAAACACAGTCAAATACTATGTGTCGAAGTACTCAAACACAATCAAATACAATGTGTCGAAGTACTCAAACACAATCAAATACTATGTGTCGAAGTACTCAAACACAATCAAATACTATGTGTCGAAGTACTCAAACACAATCAAATACTATGTGTCGAAGTACTCAAACACAATCAAATACTATGTGTCGAAGTACTCAAACACAATCAAATACTATGTGTCGAAGTACTCATACACAATCAAATACAATGTGTCGAAGTACTCAAACACAATCAAATACTATGTGTCGAAGTACTCAAACACAATCAAATACTATGTGTTGAATGACTCACTGAAGAAAATATTGAAACATCTATGAACAATATCTCCAGAATAATCTAAAAAAAAATATATGCGCTGTCCCTAGAGTTCATAAAACATTACTTATGAGCTTAATGAGTATACAAATAATTAAAAAAATACTTGTCAAACAATGTGCTGGGGAAGATTTACACACCAGCGCCTGTCAAACAATATATGTTATTAGACAAATGATATAAAATGAAAATGAATAGAACACACCCACAGTAGAAGAAAGATGTCAATAATTGGACTAAATCCCACCGTGAATAGGCGATATAGAGACGGAAAAAAACGTAGAAATTAATTGAGTCAATAATAAACTGTAAAGAAATAATAATACTTTTGGCTCTCCGACACGCAAAAATTATCAGTAGAGCCGGCTGATCAAAAACGTTGCCCACTTTTGACATACGTAATTAAACAGTAGTACTTACGTAAAGGGAGCCGCGTTAGCGCAGTGGTTAGCGCACTGGCTTCACCTGGGTTCATTCCCCAGTTGAGGCGGAAATGTTTTCAGATCGCAACGTCTCCCAGGTCGACCTAGCCTTAAATGGGTACCGGATTAATCCGGGAAGTAAAGACTGCGAGGGAGAGAAGATGGCTACCGCCCTCATTTGCAGAGCCTGTGAAATGTGAGATCGCAAACATCTCACACCCCTACGGCATTAATAAATGCTATGGGTTACTTTACTTTTTACTTACGTAAAACACAATGTCGGTCAGCTTTACAAATAGTACTTACGTAAAACAAAATGTCGGTCAGCTTTACAAATAGTACTTACGTAAAACACAATGTTGTTCAGCTTTACAATCAGCACTTACGTGATGGTCGTGATGTTATCGATCCATCTCTTTATCGGTATTCCCTATGCTCTGTATCCAGCTGATCGTTTGTTATAAACTCTTAGTGTAATTGGCTTGGGTTCATTCTGAATGAGGATCCGGCTGGAGAAGGGAATACTGTTTGAACAAGATTCTACGGACAGTAGAGCTATGGGAATGAAAAGTGAGATCACGTTTAAATGTTTGAACAAGACTACGGACAGTTCATTCGCAGTGTGAGAAGAGATTGTTATTTCTTATGTACCCGGGTTTTGGTGGTGGCTGTGGTGGAATATGCACTGGCAATTCTGAATCTTAGCCAAACTCTGATCGCAAGACTGGATAGAGTCCAGACTGCAGCAATGCGTATCATACTTGGGTGCACAAATGACACATAGACAAGAGCTATGCGATACCTACTTGACTGTCCAGCAGCTGAACACAGATTACAGTATTGCCTTGCATGGGCGTACCTTCAGATACATGCAGATAAGGAACACCCTTTGCATTCCGAAATACAGAAAGTTAAAGGCAGCAGACAAGAGAGAGAAGTCGTGGATGGGACGTGCTGAGGATGTCATACAAAGCGTGTGCAGATTGCAGGATGTGGCAGCTGGTGCGGAATGGATAAGTCTACCCACAGATTTCGAAACTTGTTTGAGAGTAGTAAATCACTTAGAAGGGAATGCAGAGAATGGTGTCCCACATCTGTCGAGAAAGAAGTGCAGGCTTTGATCAGTGAGAATACCAAAGAGGGGGATGTGATTATATTCACTGATGGATCTTTGATTAGACATGTTCGCAGTGCTTGGGCCTTCACAACTCAGTGTGCAGGTAAAACGATCATGGAGGTGAGTGGTGCCTTTGCGGTCACTATGAGTAGTATGACCATGGAGACTATGGCGGTGACCAGGGCATTTGAGTGGGTATGCTCACAGAAGGTAACGCAGGTCTGCATCTTGAGTGACTCTATGAGTATGATTGGGAAGGTACAAGTGGGTCTCCTTCGCGAACAGGAGATTGAGGTCTTGAAAAAGGCGAGGGTGACAGTGGTTACATTTATTTTCGTGATGGGACATGTGGGTGTTAGAGGCAATGAAGAGGCGGATCAACTGGCGATATGCGCGATTGTGGCACAGGGCGATGGAGCAATGGGTCGGGCTGACGTTTTGATCTCCTTAAGAGATATAACATGCGAGAGTGAGACTAGTGTGGATGATGATTCCTTTTCAATGGCCAGGATTAAAGATCAGGGATTGAAATGCGATGTTGCTAGAAGTGAACATTTTGGAGGCCGCAGAACAATAATGGTCAGCCAACATAGGACCAGTACTGTCAGCAGAAGTGTAATCGTGGATACACTAAGGGAGAGATCAGAGCAACTATGGACGTGTCCAGTTTGCAGTGAAGATGATATGACGTCTAACTAACTAACTACGGACAGTAAATCTATGGAGATGAAAAGTGAGGACACAATACATCATTTGAAAAAGATTCTGCGGGCAGTAAATCTATGGAGATGGAAAGTGAGGACCCGTGTAAATGTTAGAACAAGATTATGCGGACAGTAGAGCTATGAGAATGAAAATTGAGAACACGTTTAACTCTATCAGAAGATAATAAAGCGATAGCTTTAAACAGATGAGATTATGTTGTCATTTTGCGCCGCAGACCAGGACACACCCGTCTTAGAACAGGACACAGCCGACTTAGAACAGGACACAGCCGACTTAGAACAGGACACAGCCGACTTAGAACAGGACACACCCGATTGAGAACAGGACACACCCGACTCAGAACAGGACACACCCGACTCAGAGCATGACACACCCGACTTAGAACAGGACACAGCCGACTTAGAACAGGACACACCCGACTCAGAACAGGACACACCCGACTTAGAATAGGACACACCCGACTTAGAACAGGACACACTCAACTTAGAACAGGACACAACCGATTTAGAACAGGACACAGCCGACTTAGAACAGGACACAGCCGACTTAGAACAGGACACACCCGACTTAGAACAGGACACAACCGATTTAGAACAGGACACACCCGACTTAGAACATGGCACACTCAACTTAGAACATGACACACCCGACTTAGAACAGGACACAACCGACTCAGAACAGGACACACCCGACTTAGAACAGGACACACTCAACTTAGAACATGACACACCCGACTTAGAACAGGACACCGCCGACTAAGAATAGGACACACCCGACTTAGAACAGGACACACCCGACTTAGAACAGGACACACTCAACTTAGAACATGACACACCCGACTTAGAACAGGACACCGCCGACTAAGAACAGGACACACCCGACTTAGAACAGGACACACCCGACTTAGAACAGGACACACTCAACTTAGAACATGACACACCCGACTTAGAACAGGACACCGCCGACTAAGAACATGACACACCCGACTTAGAACAGGACACCGCCGACTAAGAACAGGACACACCCGACTTAGAACAGGACACACCCGACTTAGAACAGGGCGTAACAAACTCTGCACCGACATGTATACAAAGTTTAAGATTGACAATACAGGAATGTGTACACGTGAAAAAATATGTACAAGCGTGCATACACCTCGGAGAGCAGATAATATTCTTTAGGAATGCCAGGAATATGAAATATTAAGGCAAATACCTGGCCCAGAGAAAAAAAGATTAGACGAAAAACTCAATGGATCCCTGTACGAGTTTTTAAAAAACACAGTCATAGAAGAGACAAAGCTTCAGATATAAACACATTCTAAGCGAATGTAGAAGTAGTAGTGTAAAATGTCTCGCACTCCAGCATCGCTGACCGAATATATATTGATTCAACACTGTTTATGGGGGTCATTCACGATAAAATGAGGGAAAGTCGCTGCCTTTGGTTCTACTAATTTATTTATGTATGTCCAACGTGAACTGTTACCGAGTCCCTCGTAGAATATACAATCCTATTTGACTTTTTCCGAATAATCCTTCTAATGTGACGCTACTAGACTTTTTTCGAAGATTTTCATTGGCTGTCGTCCCAAAGTATACACAAAGTGACTAATGAAAACACGGGAAAATGCATATAGACACCACAATAGTCATTAACAAAGAACAACTATACAATGTTAGCTACTGTGAATATATCAATGCAGAAAGAGAGTTCTGCAGTGCTATATAACCCCTATACTAACATATGGGTGCGAGTCTTGGACAATAAACAAACTGGAAAGTTGGAGATTGGAGGCAACAGAGATGTGGTTCTACAGAAGAATGCTGAGAATACCATGGACTGCCAGAAAAACTAATGCAGAGGCGTTGAAAGAGTCAAATGCGAAACGGACCTTAATCAACAATATAAGAAAAAGGCAATCCTCTTTTTTTGACCACTTTATGAGACAGGCAGGTTTAGAGAACATAGTCACAACAGGCAAGATTGAAGGCACCAGAGATAGAGGGCGACAACGTGAGAAAATATTAGACAGTTTGACAACCTGGCACGGCATGGAAACAACAACGACTTTGATACATAATACTGTGGACAGAGAGTTGTGGAGAGCCATGACCGCCTACACCAGCCGGCATTGCACCTGATGATGATGATGACTGGGAATATATCGTGTGAACCATTACCAACACGTGAGATTGCTCAGCTGATACCTGACAGAAATGACCAATTTCCTTACAAAGACATCATAGATGAAAAATCTATGTCAAGGGGTAAACAAAAAAATCAAAGTTACAACTAACGTGGGCAATGACAGCCGTAATGAAAAAGAAAATATCGGCATTCTAAATGAAATGTTATAGAAAAGTCATAAAAATATCATGGACAGAAAGACGAACCGATGCAGAAATCCGCAATGACCAGAACATGGAAGATAGGCTCTTCAAAACTTTAAAAAAAATACGCGAGCTAACATATTTTGGACATGTTTAATGGTTTAGAAAGATTAATCATGGAAGGAAAAATTTCACGAAAGACAACAAGAGGCAGGCGGAGACTACGATGGACACGTGATATCGATAACCTTCTGAACATGACACTGTAAGAGACTAGACCAGTGTTTACAAACGTGTGGCGCACGCCCCACGGAGGGGGGGGGATTTGATTGCTCAGGGGGGGGGGGGGGATTTTGAATGAATATTTAAAAAATAATTCAATTTTTTAATATAGAAAAATACGTATATGTTACATAGGAGAGAGGGGGGCATCATAATTTTAGAAAGACTTAAGCGAGGCATTCTAAAAAAAAGTTTGGGAAACACAGGACTAGAAAGTTTGCACAGAACCGAGAGCCTACATAGTGGCATTGAGGACAACTTTCTGTAAATGAGGAATCATATAGATTCCTATACATAATTTACAGCTATAATAAACGTGCACCTATATGCAATAAAGAAACTCATATATACAATGTACATACACATATACGCAATAAAAATACACCTATATGCAATGATCATACATCCATATGGAATTAAAAATGCACTTCAATGCAGTAAACGCACACGTATATGCAGTAAGCAAACCATTACATGCAATAAACAAAGAACTATATGTAGTAAACAGATACATATTTGCAGCAAATACCCACTAATCCAGTATAAAACAAATTATTATTATAAAAATTTATCGAAAAAATTCAGGGAAAAAAAGTGTGACTAGTGTACGAATTATTTCTGACTGAATTTTAGGTAAAATAAAAAATTACAAAAATATACCAAACATCTAGATTATGTACGTCATCTTCATAATCATCAGGTTCCGTGCTGACTGGGGTAGGCGAACGTAGCTCTCCGCCACTCTCTATCTCCAGTAGCCTATTATGTACATAATCATCAGGTTCCGTGCTGACTGGCGTAGGCGAACGTAGCTCTCCGCCACTCTCTATCTCCAGTAGCCTATTATGTACATAATCATCAGGTTCCGTGCTGACTGTGGTAGGCGAACGTAGCTCTCCGCCACTCTCTATTTCCAGTAGCCTTTTATGTACATAATTATGTACTGAAAATATAATCATCATCATCATTATTAAGTGCCGTCTCCGCAACGAAGGTTGGTTGTAATGTATCTCCAACATCTCCTGTCTCTTGTCTTGGTGATGCACTCTGCTAGACTATATCCTGTCTATCGTGTGATGTTACTCTCCCACTTGTATCTCTGACTACCTCTTGCTCGCTTCCCTTTGACTTACCCTCAAGTAATGTCTTCAATAAGGTGTCATGTCTTTTAATGTGTCCAAAATATTTTATTTGCCTGATCTTTATTTCTCTTAGTAGTTCCTTCTTCATATTAAGTGTTTTTAGTATCTCTTTATTTGTTTCTATATAATCAAATTAGCTTAAATTTAATGAAACAAAATTAAAAACTACGATTCTATTGAAAGCTTCTATCAGATTAAGTTGCATTCAGATGTCTGTAAATACAGATACCTACAACTATTACAACAAAGCCAAAATATGGTAAGAACAACTATAATAAAATGAATAAAGATGAAAACGGTTGAATTTTAAATCGAAATGGTAGAACTATAGATCGAAACGTCAATCTGTTTTTAGCTGTATTCATTTTATTATAATTTGTTTATGACTGTTTTTAGTAGTATGTATTTGTAACACATTTACTATTTACTATAAAACATTTAATATTTACCTATTCACTATACGCAGGCCTACTGTGGTATATCTGTTAGTATCTGTTTAATGTGTTAATTGAAGGCTAGAATGTTGTATCCAACCAATTCTTCTTTATGGACGTAAAGCGTGTACCGTAAACAAGAGAAGCTCAAGTGAACTGGAGGCTACTGAGATGTGTTTTTTAGATGAATTAATGATAATTTGATGTATAGCTACGAAAACTAGATGTTTTTAGTGATACTGGAGTAAAAAGATAAAATATAGCAAAAATTGAAGCATACAGTCAATATTTTTAAGACGCGTAATGAGAAGAACAAAACTCAACATTTAGTAACCAGCAAAAATATCAAAGGGAAAAGAGACAGAGACAAAAGAAAAAAATTTGCTGGATGGGTTGTAGCTGTGCATCAGAGAATGTAACCAGCTGAGCTTATTAAGAACACAAACGACAGCGTTGTGGCGAACCATGATAGGCTACGCCACTCGGTCTTGCAATTTATTGATTGATTAATTTGTGTTACTATGGAAGTACGTCTATCAATGACTTCATGTTAGAAGTTATGAGAGAAGTAAGTCTATTAGCATGCCATTTTGTTAGAAGTTATAAGAGAGGTAAGCATATCAACGCGAATTCATGTTTTATTTTGTGTTTATCACATTAAATAGAAAATAAGTCGCCGTAACGATAAATAGGAAAGTGATCAAAATAAAAACAATGCAAAAATCTAAATGTTATGGCCAATGACGTTAAGGTCACCAAATGTGTCAAGTACAATATGATTCTGTTAGAAGTGGTACAGAGCGCGTCTTGAGCGGCCAGGGTTTGATCACCAGAATCTTCTTTTTTCGTTCTCTTGAAACATGTCAATATCTGTAATTCTGTCTCCTGAATAAAATTCACTGACTTTTGTAGTTCAAGCAGTGTCCCAATAGAGCTTTGATTCCAGTGTTGTTTCCTCTGGCCAATATGTCTGCCTCAGGTTTGCATGCTCAAAACAGTCTTGAAGTATATGTTTGGCACTTTGTACTGCCTGTCCACATTTACACATGGCTGTGTTGCCAATCTTGAACTTTGTGCCATGTGACTGTGGAGTCGGTTGTGTCCTGTTCTGAGGCGTAGAATTATAACTTGTTCTGATCTGTTCATAATGTGATAGTCATCTTGTGATGGTGTTTGTGTTTTTCATTTTGACTTGATCATCTGGTTTTTTTTTTCCTGATGGTAGGTAATTGGTATAATATCTGGTTGGTCTTCGGCAGTACTTTCGTTAGCCAGTTGGTCTGCTATTTAATTTCCTGATATTCCACAGTGAGAGGGTATCCACTGCATGGTAACCCTTTACTGGTAAGATAATTCATTAAGTAGTTTTTGTTTTGTGCGTGACATCCTGATTATTTGTGCGCCTTTTGGCTAGTTGCATCCGTCTTCAGCACCCTGATTACTTGGGCAGAACTATGGACCTGCTCGAATAGGCCTGACCGATCAGTCTTAATTTCCAGCCCCTGATGGCTGAACTAAACCCCATCACCACTTCACGGTGTTGGCCTTGATGGGGACCACAGTCTGAATAATATATGTTACCACCAGACAAATGGCAATCATTGTCAAAACATCTCTTGGTACTTTTTTTGAATGACTCAATTCATAAACTGAGATGATTCAGAAATGGAAGGAAAATTGTTGACCACAGTAATCAATCAACTAAGCCTATGAAAATGGTTTCACCACATCATTGAATCTGTTTTGGTAGCATATCCTATTCAGGACGTAGCTATACACCCAGCATTTGTTGGCTGTGGTGATTTTCTAGGCAATATAAATACGTTGAATAGTTTGCCATTGCTTTTGAACGGTCCGGATGCACAATTACCTGCGGCAGGAATCGAACTCGGTACCCTGGTCGTCACAGACGCGTTCTGTACCACTTCGCCACAGAGCCGTAAAATCAGTTAAACCTAGGAAAATGATTAACCAAAGTATTGAATCAATACCATTTCGCCACAGAGCCGGACAATCTGTTAAGCCTAGGAAAATGGTTGACCATAGTAGTGAATCAGCTACGCCTATGAAAATGGTAGACCACAGTCACAAATCGCTAAGCCTAGGAAAATACATTAAAAATTTGTGTACACTTGTCTAACCATAACAGAGGAACGGCTTCATTTAAGCTTCCGTTATTGCTCTTCGTCTGCTGTGGAAGTTTGAGCTGCCATTACTGGCTGCGTGGATGCATTAAATATTAACGCTGTACTTGACTGATCCGAAAATTTAAAGCCAAGAAGAGAAGCTTCGCTTAGGAGCTTTCATGATTCTCACAGCACAATATAACTGATATATTGTGTGGCTTATTTTTGTTTTCCTAGATTTATACTGTGTTCTAAATCGTAGATCCAATATTTTGAAAAACCTTCTATAAGTTATTGTGCTCTTATTTGAATATGCATTTCTTTAAATGTATTTGTTTATTTAATTGATATACGTCTTGTCGTTTAATCATGACTAAAATTATTCATGTCTATATTCTTCCCTGATCCTACATTTATCAAACCATGTGTTATAGATGTTTTGTTTGTTTTGAGTTCGCTCCATAATAATCAGCACGGATATTCGTACGATTTCCGCCGGGAGCGTAGTTCCGTTGCACCACCGTTATGCGCCTTGTAGGCCCAGCACAACCTATTTTGGCATGCCTTGACATTTTCGATTGGCTGCCCTAGCCTGCGACAGCCTTCCTATCTGTCCTCAGGCAGCTAATGTGTACTGACTCTCCGCTGAGAAAGTTTGTACTTTACGTCTATCACGCATGAGCCATTCAGCAATCAGTGAACTTGTCTCGTGTAATTAGACGTATTGTGCCCGTGCTTATCGGGTACTGAACCTTTTATCATCCGCGAGCCTGGTTCCGATTTAGGAAGAACTCGACAGAAGAGTTGGGTTCGGACTCATTCGCCCTCTTAGCGGAGGTGTCGTTCATCAACGTCGTGAAGCCCTCGTCCAAGTCTTGAGTATATACACATATTTAGGAGCGTCGGGAACAAGCATTTTGTTCTCGAGCTGAACATAGCTAGTCTCCTTAGACAGTTGTGTCTGTGCCCATTGGGCACTAAACCTGTTCTCTCCGCGAGCATCATTCCGATATAGGAAAACTCCACAGTAGAATTGTGACCAGGCTGGGATCACCGGTAACTAGAAGCGTATCTCGAACAAACAATACTTTAGTTCCGATTTCCTTGAAACATTTTCCATTCTCTTTGCACATAACTATGCCCTCTAGCGCTATGCTTCCCTCTCAGTGTACTGATTATGCTATCCTTATGGTGACTGACGTACTCTTAATATTTCTCATAACATCTGCCCGTTTTAAAACATCTTCATTGGGCATCCCTCCAGTGCTTCCGCTGAACTGACTAGCTTCACTGTGTGTCGACAGTGCTGCTGCTTGTGTTGGTGTAGAGGTGTCGGAGATATCATGTGTCTTTTTGCAGTCACATCTCTTTCCATGTACCACCTCCACATTTATGGACACGATATCTAAAGGATTTGGATAGAATCAGCACGAGCAGCTGTATTTCTGTTTCCAGGGTGCATCACGTGGAGGTACTTTTGGGATCTTGATTATCTGCTAACCCTGGGTCTGCCGAGGGCAATGCGGTACGCTTTGTCCTTCTGTTACAGATATTTTGAACGTTTTCAGCAGGAAGATAGTAACGGCGCTATTTTTGTTAAATTGTTAATATCTGGATTCTGAAAAACATGTTGCTGTGTGAACAGAAATGAAGAAGGTCTTGAGATGAGGAAACGTAGTCTGACCTCCTCTTTAGATTTTTGTCTCTTTCAAATCGCCTGCAGTGTTATTCTCTGTTCAACGCTTTTTAATACCTTCAATGATCTGACGATGCATGGATGGGCGGTGAAGAGATGTGGTTTCGCATGAGTATGGTCAATTCTGCAGTATTTGAGAGATGCCTAAATGTAGTCATTGAAAACATCATATAATTATCCTCATCACTATCATGTGTAAGACATTTTATAATTATCGTCATCACTATCATGTGGTGTTTAGTTCTCCTAATGTGGTTTACATTTACAAGCTTTTTCTCTTACTGATAGTTCAATTAATTAATGTTGTCTGGGGATCTTTTTTGTGTAGTGGTTAAGCAATTCCCTTTGTGCTCAAGCGGTCGCTGGTTCGAATCAGGTTAGTGAGATTTGCAAGGCCCAATTTTTTTGTTTTGTTTTTTTAGATCCCTGGGGATTGTCGCATGAACAAACCCAGTTATGTGGCATGGGTGGTGCTCTAGCAGACGGCGTGTCAATTCGTTAAGAGAGAAATAGTACATATGTGGAAAATACAGAACATTGAAGTCAATATTCTACACATTTTTAACCTTTAAATTTCAATAAACTATGGGCAATGGAGTTCTTGTATCCTTTTGTGTAATTGAGGGTGTGCATTTCGTAGCTTTAGTACATTACTTTCAAATTTTAATTCTCAGTGATTTCCTTATTTTTATTTAATTACCTTATCCATATTCAATTCATCGAATATAGGCACGGCGCATTCGACGCAAGTCTATCTGCTCTCTCATTTCCCAGTGCGTCAGAATTCTCTGAGCAACAAATTAATGTGACAGCTACAAGATTGGTACAGACTATATAGTCCATTAACTCACACTGAGTAAGTAAACAGATGACACTTATTTTCAAGAACAAAAATGTAAACATAGACACTAAAGTTGCATTATACAAGACTATTATTATTCCGTCACTGTGCTACCAGTGCCAAACCTGGACAATGACAGCAAAAGACAAAACAAAAATAGTGGCAACAGAAATGAGATGTCTACGACGAATACTCGGAGTGTCATTAAGAGATAGAATTAGAAACGATAACATCAGACAGACTGGTATTGGAACACATCAAGAGACAACAGATCAAATGGTTTTCATACTCTTCCAGATTACCAACTGATAGCATGCCACAAATGGCCATGACACATAGACATCACGGCTATAAAGCCAGAGGTGGACAATGTAAAAGATGATCACAGAAATCAAAGAAGCCACAGGAACAAGCTTACAAACATCACACAAGAAGGAGATCTCCGAAGAACTCTTCCACCCCTTACGCCGCAAGGCATACAAGGGTCACAACGTATAGATAGACCCATACTGACACCAACCATTTTTAGTCTTTTTAATCATGAACAGAAACACATACACTCTAACTTCTCAAGTAAAAAGAATCTTAAAGCCATTGTAGAGCTGTACGAACAGCAGATCCCATACTCACACTGGCAGTATTTATCCTGTATGTTTCCTTGAGCTTGGTAATCATTTTCCTACATGTTCTAGATATACTACCTCAGAGAGAATTCTCATCATTACAGACTTATTCACTTGCGAACACTCTGATATCATCATCTCCTGAGTTATCAGTTATCAGTGGATTAATTTCCTGTTCAGCTAATTCATTTTTCCACTCTAAATTTCCTTTCAATGATAATTGTGATTTTATGAGAGTTTATTATTATTTTATCAATCAGTGGTTATTATTCTCCTTTTGGTAAGGCGGAGATTGTCGCAATCTCGCCTATTGTTCTTTCCACCTGTGTCATCCACGACATTTCGCTCTTAGTTCTCCAGCATTTGTGATCACTAGTATTCTTAAGCTGTGGGTATCTCTAGTTTACACTGACACTCGCCTATGCCATGGCTTTAATGAGAGAATAAAGAGAGCGTATTGATAGGAATTCAAGCATGTATCTTCATTTTCACAATGTTAGTATCCCTAGTGCGGCCAAGAACTATACGCATTCCCTCATTTTGGATACGTTCCAGATGTTCACTCTGAAAATGCGGAATCGATCATCAACAATAGAGAGAACCAATTGATGGAAACGAAGACAAGCATTTGCTTCTAAAATCGCGCAGCCATCATAGATTTAGTTTCTGCAAAGTCTCGTTTGTTTGCTCAACATGATATTTGTAGGACAAGATACAATCAAATATTATTCCATGATATCTCATTATGGTACGACGTTATCGTTTTACTCTTCAATATTAACCCTGGAGAAGTAATCTTTCATTATACAACAATTCAAAGAGAATCACTGAATACAGACAATATATCAGATTTTGCACTGACTCCTTACATTCTTGATTTCTCAGACCAACATTACATAACATTTAATGCACCCTGAATAGGTTCGACCACTTCTTGCGTCACAGATTCAGTTCTTTAAATTAGAAAAAAAAATCATCAGGAAAAAAATACTGAGCTAAATAAAGCGACGAAGGTACGTGCCTTGAGTGGTACTCTAACAAATGAAGTGTTGCTAAATCTTAATCATTAGATGATTGACTTAATTCAATCTGCTCAATTTCCTATTATGTTGTATGCCCATCACCAACTCAGAGGGAGTAAAAAACGTAATTGTGAAGATGTGCTAAACACGACATTCCTATTAAGACATGGCTTCTTGTTCTACGTTCGTATGTAGGCATATCATCTTCTTGTTCTACGTTCGTATGTAGGCATATCATTTTCTTGTTCTATATTTGCTATGTAAGCATATCTTCTTGTTCTACGTTCGTTATGTAAGCATATCTTCTTGTTCTACGTTCGTTATGTAAGCATATCTTCTTGTTCTACGTTCGTTATGTAAGCATATCTTCTTGTTCTACGTTCGTTATGTAAGCATATCTTCATGTTCTACGTTCGTTATGTAAGCATATCTTCTTGTTCTACGTTCGCTATGTAGGTATGTCTTCTTCTTGTTCTACGTTTGTTATGTAGGTATGTCTTCTTCTTGTTCTACGTTTTTTGTGAAACTACTACTGGTTAGTAGAATATAGTTTATATGATAGAATGAATTGTCGCGTGTGAATTGAGGGACTGGAAGGGAAGCAAAGAATAGTAATACTGTTACAAGGATAGTAATACTGTTACAAGAATAGTAATACTGTTACAAGAATAGTAATACTGTTACAAGGATAGTAATACTGTTACAAGGATAGTAATAATGTTACAAGGATAGTAATACTGTTACAAGGATAGTAATACTGTTACAAGGATAGTAATACTGTTACAAGGATAGTAATACTGTTACAAGAATAGCAACACTGTTACAATCCATGCACGTCGTAAGAGAGGAAAAGGGAGGCTTCGGTGGTAACGTTCGTTGCCCTATTCCATAAAAGGGTCAGTCATCCAGAAACCATGCTGAAATCGGATGTGTCAGGTCAATAGGTACAAGATAGCGCAGCAGAGCTTATCCGGCAGAACATTTGTTTACACGGACACCGTTTTATTCGTATTGTATGGTACTCCACATAGTTCAAGTATCCAGAAACCTGACGTAAAAATACACTGACATTCAATACGTGATGACCGTATTTGGTCCCCGTAAATTTGTGAACAGAGGTTATATATCTTGGCCGTGATGCTCGGCAACCAAAGACCTGCGAGCTGAATCAAAACTTGTATTTTAACATTTTTTTGGTTATTTCTCTGCATTTCGTTGTCGACGTTGGCAGGTGACACAAATAATCGATATAGTGACCATTGAAAATCACGATAAAATCAAAATCATCACGTATGAAAACTTGTTTTGATTCTATTTTAAGATCTTCTATTGGCGAGAGTTACATTTTCGCTTCCAAGCCATGGAGATTTTCTATTAAACAAAAGGAGTACGCTAAAACAATGTTGATAAGAAGTAAATATAAATGGATACAGAGATTAGATAACAAACTATTTGGATATCTCCGTGATGTAGTGGCTAATGATATACCATTACCCTTATGTTAAAGGCTTCGTAAGTTCGATACCAGATTACAAGTTCACATTTTTGGAGAGCGCTTGGGATTATCGCTTGAAGCTATTGAGTTACTACGTGCTCTGAGTGGTACTCTCGTCATGCTGAGTGCCTCTGTTGCTGAGAATGGCGAAGTACATTTGAGGAAATCTGAGTGCAAATAAGGCAATCCCTCTAAAATTCTGAGCCTATTTAAATGTAAAATTTAATAAATGAAAGTTGGCTTGAAAGAAAATCGAAAAAGTGAAATACGTAGATAACCGAAAAATGTGAAATACGTAGACAACATCCACAGGAAACTGCTAGATGATGGAAATGAAAATGAGGATATAGCAATAATAATGACAACAGAAGCTCAGATTATCTACAAAACGACTTCAGATTATCTAAAACATAAACCGACATTCATCTCCCACTAATTATGTAGACCAACCAATGCTAAACCTCTATGTTCTTTCCACGAATCCTGATTACCTCCCAAAGGACTCTAAGCCAGGCTTACTCATAGCTTCTTGGATCTTAAACCGCCGTAATAAATATTTGAACACTGGCAAAACGCCGGAGACATTTTAAATTTGTTCCAGTGGGATTCATCTGTATTATCGGCTTCGTCTCTCAGCTAAGTAACAAATGTGACGCTGTAGTGTCCGTCATCGAATGACTGAGCGGAAATGTTAAAGTGCGCATGCATTAAAACCAATGTAGTTTCGCTTATCGCTCTAGGCAGCGAAGTGACAAAATTGTTCATATTTTCCCAGGATTCGTGAAGAAATTATTACACAATATGAAGCAACCAGCGTAATCTTCTTGCGTTCCCTACGGAGTATATGCCATCAACAAGCATCTGTAATGTTGTCCGATACTTAGCTATTGCTTCCAGTTCTCTCTATGTCCTGCCCAACCGTTTTGTGTATATGTCTAATACTTTCCTCCAGGTATTTCTTTGTCTTTTCGCTTTCTCTTTCCATGTGGATTCCAGAACAATGCATGTCTTACAGTTCATTCCATTGGTCTTCTTAATGTATATCTTATCCATTTCCAGTACCCGTTATCTTTACCACTTAATATCTGTATAGTTCTTTCTATGAGTACATTATTACTGATATTATAACATATTTCAAACATTCGATTATTTTTTTAAATAAGTTCCATCTCTGAACATGCAGTTTCCTGGATGTCCCTTCTGTAGTTCCCCATGATTCTGAGCCTTATAACAGCATCGATTTTTTTAGTTGAATATTCATAAAAGCAGAACAAGTTAGAAATATACATTTATCAGTGTTACAGAGAGTAAATATTGGTATGTACGAAATAGTGGACCTACTAACTTAGACTATACATAAACTAATGTGGGTTATACTTAAACTAATGTAGATTATACATAAATTAATGTATGTTAGACTTTAATTAATGTAGATTATACATAAATTAATGTATGTTAGACTTTAATTAATGTAGATTATACATAAATTAATGTGGGTTATACTTAAACTAATGTAGATTATACATAAATTAATGTGGGTTATACTTAAACTAATGTAGATTATACATAAATTAATGTGGGTTATACTTAAACTAATGTAGATTATAAATAAACTAATGTTCTAAACCTGGACACTGTCATCAAACCACAAGAGAAAACTAACTATAACAGAAGTGCAGTGCTTACGTTGATTGCTTTTATTAACTATAAAAAGCAGGGTCAAAAGTGAAACAATCAGGAGACAGATAGTTAGAATTCCAGTACTACAGAACATCGTGACACAGCAGAGCAGAGCAATTGGACGTTACTATATTATCTCAAGTCAGCACAGATTAAAAAAGCATTGCTTCAACATCGCATCGTTGTCATCATAAAATCAAGAACCTTTACAAGTACGTTAAGGTATCATTGTGAAAAAAAATTATACAAAACAACTACCGCGCCTCTATATTTTCCACTATTTTTATTATTTTTAATCCTGACCATTTCTTAATGTCTATATTAGTCTATTACTCTATTACCAACCCTTATTCTATTCTATCTTCTAATTTTTGTCCACCTATAAACTGAAGTCTGTAGAAGAGTCTTAAGAAGGGAATCATACCTCATTACGTGCCCAAAAAGTACATGAGATCTCTCACCTCTGACTGAAGATGTTCTTGTTGATCTGCAAGAGCATACACGTTAGGTCTCACCCATATATTGATTTTATTTTCCTTTAAATGAATGCGTAACATGTGTCTGTAACATTGGTTTTCAAAAGTCTGTATTCATCTCTCCATGTCTCCTTTAAGTGAACTGCTCCCACATCCGTACAAAATAATAGGTATTATTAAAAATGTGCATAGGTTAACTTTAGTTATTCATCGTTTCAACAACGTGTTAAATTTTGACAGTGCAGTCGAAAGTATTTAAATTACAACCTTGATTTCTATCTTAGATTGATTTACCTGCATTCTAAGCTCATTTCAACTAGAACAAAGGTTCTATGCTATATCAGGATGCTGGTTTTTTTTCTATATTTATATTTATTCTTGACAAAATTGTATAATAAATTTGGTTCTTATTCTACTGTAGACTCTAACACATATACGCAATAGTCAATGCGCAGTAAGAACGAGTACAGGTGCATCGGATAATTTTCTAATTCACTTAGTAATGAGACAGGCATGTGTACTATACCCTCTGATGTTCATAATATACATAGATCACATTTGCAAAGTAGCAAAGACAACAGAAGAAAACAATTTGAAGGATAGCTTAAACGAATTGCAGACGACCAAGCACTACTAGCATCATCAGAAGAACAACTACAAAGACAAATAGACAGATTACATCTAACATGCCAAACCTTAAACACGAAGATAAATATAGAAAAAACCGAAGTAATGAAGATAGGAAGAACAGAAAGAAACAATAATATATATATATATATATATATATATATATATATTGGAAACAAGAGACCTAAACAAACCTAAACAAGTAAAAGAATTTACATACATATGAAGTAATATAACAACAGACGGCAAGAGCAGCAAATAAATACACAATAGATGTAATAATGCATACTAAGCCATAGGGCAAATGACACAAATCTTCAGAAACAAAAATGTAGATTTAAACACCAACATAACACTATTCAAAGCTATTATTATGCCAACGCTGTGCTACCAATGTTAAACATTGACAACGACAGCACAAGACAAACGTAAACTTGTGACAGCTGAAATGGTATGCTTACGCAAAATCCTAGGAATATAGCTGAGACAGAGTGAGGAATGAGGACATTGGGCAAAGAATTGGCCCCACCCCATTCGTGGAATATATTAAGAGACAACACATCAAATGGTTTGCATACTTCAGCAGAGTATCATAAGACAGCATACAACAGCAAGCTATGATACACATATACAGTAACGGCAGACCTAGAGGCTGACCACGAATACAATGGAACACCGAAATAAAATTGGTGACAAATTCCACAATATAATTAGTACACACGAGGGCCATTTCTAGAAAACTCTTACACCTCTAGCACTGAAAGGCAACAAAGGATTTAAAGAATAAATATATAGACTGTCATATTAAATTGACTTGAATCTGCTTGCTCTTAAAATGTCTTATAATCTTTTCCATTTGTTTATATATTCTTTATATCTAATTAGTACGTGTTTTTGTGTTTTATTTATTGCACTTGGCACTTACAATAAACTGTAGTTTATTGCAGTTAAATTTGGCTATTTATAATTTAAGTAAATTATAATTTCTAAATAGTGAGATGTTAAAATCCAGTTTTACTTCATTACGTCTGTTTGTTTTTTTTCTATTTTTCTATATTAATTTTTTTAAATATTTCTATATGCCCATATATCGCTGTTCATGTAAGAACCTACATATTTAATTTATTCGATTATTTTTAATTGTATCAACCAACACAGATATTAACCGGATTATGTTCATTATATCAATAATCATCCTTTTCTCGATGTTAATGGCATGCATTCCGGTTCTGTTACGGCGTGGTAAGAGGGCGCGTCTATGACAGCCAAAGTACCGAGTTTGAATCCCGCCACAGGTAATTGTGCATCCGGACCGTTGAGAAAGTATTGATAAACTACTGAAAGTATTCATATCGTCTAGAAAATCATTAGAGATAAAAATATGGATTTATTTCTATGTCGTGAATAGGATAAGGTACCATTGCTATTCCATAACGTTTATAAGTTATTTAAAGTTGTGAAGCCTTGTAATTTCAAGAAGTTCTTTCTCCCAGCCATGTAATCTGAAAAGAGAAAGATACATAGAGGACGGTCACCTATTAAAATTGTTGTTTGATTGTTCTGTAGTTCCTCTAGCATGATCTTCTCCAAGAATATATTGAATAACACTAGTAATAATATTCACCCTGGTCGAACACCTGCAGTTTTTTTTCGGTTGAAAAAGTTATCAATATCAACTGGGCCCTAGTAGTCTTTAGTAAGTCGAAGAGGTTTTACATTAAACAAAAAGTAATCATTCATCAGCACATAGTTTTATTAGATATCGACAATTGGAAACAAGGTAAAGAAGTTTTGATAATCACTGGAAAACACTAGAATCCACACAAATTTCACGTATCGTATCATACTGTTTCTAATTTTTACTGTTGGACCCTAGATGTGATCTATACGCCGAAGTTTGTGTATTTTCCTGTTTTCAGTAATTATCAAAACTGTATTACCGCGCTTTTAATTTTCGCTTGATGGATCATAGTTGTTTTTTTTTCAGTTGTAACTTATTATTGACATTTGCGAATGAGGAACACCATCACCAGATAGAGTGCACTGAATCTCGTTATGAGTGTTACCGGACAACGTATAATAAATCTTTCGCGTTTGTTCTTAAGCTCCTGCAGATTATCTGGATTTAGTTTGAAGAACGAAATGGAGTTTGTCTTCTTTTACATCTTAATTGCAATATATGCGCCTTTTGACCTTACACAATCCACTTCAGCACAATATTTGGGTCACTGTGAATTGTTATATGAGGGAGCAGTCAAACCAACCTCAAAAGCGCCTTAGTCGTTCTTTAGTATATGCATAACAGGTAACATGTCAACAGCATTTTCTCTTTTTCTCCCCTCTCCCAAGTGGTCTTTTCAACTTACAAGCAAAGTACAATGGACATTGAATTCAACATTTTCAAGAATAAGAAGATTTTTAAAATTTGCAAGAACGATTGCTTTGTCAAATACTTTTATTAATCCAACCACGTTAAAACGTCAATCAAACAAGTTGTAGCGACATTAATAGAATGTTCATACGAAACATCAGAGCAAATGTCATGGGGATGGTCTCAAATTTTCTGAATTGAATCAACAGCATAATTTCAATCAATGAACGAAACGATTTTTGAAACACTGGAGATAGAAAATAAAAATAAAAAATCCAGCGAATACAATTGAAGAAACGTCAGCATACCTTGAGTTTTCCAAAATTGTTATAATTTTGTACAAAAATAAATTAGATTAATATATTTTCAGCAGTTTTGTCTTCTAAAGAGTATTGTTCTTAATAGAAGCAAGAACATGGCCGACGACATCAAGAATGAAGTTGAGCATAAAAGAAATAAAAGCATGGATGATGAGATAGAAGAATCAAATTGTACACACAAAAAACAAGAGTTTGGCCGATGACATCAAGAGTTGTACAAAAGAGTAACAAGAGCATGGCCAATGTCATCCAGGATCAAGTTGTACACAAGAGACTTTATCTGTAGAAATTTGCTTATTTAGAATCGAACGGGGAAAAATCATTTTTTGTTCCCAGTTGCTTGTAAAGATACGCTCACTTAATGTAATTTAAGACTATTTTCTCTATTATCATCCCCATGAAACAGATACAGGGCTGTCAAATACTTTGTTATCATTTATTTAAAAATGGAAAAAAATGAGCAATTTTAAGATTAATTAATATACGATTTGTTGTTGTTCGTCCGTCACACGTGATGATGGCTATTTGTTACATTCACGTATATTTAATTAGAGTTATGCCTTGACTATGATTTCGTAGATTGCTAATAAGACCTCTTCTAGCCGCAAATGTGAATGGACAGTCCGGGCATGGAATTTCCACTGTAGATGTGTTTTTTTTATTCACTCGTGACTTTCTAGCTACTTTCCGCTGTTGAGCTGCTACATTTCTCCTCTTTTCAGAAAATGATTCACCTTTTCTGACTGCGCCATTTAACTCTAATAACATATGGGTATACGTTTTGGGGGACAGCATTCCCGATTTCTAATTAGCCTAATAAAGACATTTCTATAGCTGAAAGATATTTGTTGCATGATCCATCCCAAGCAATGGCTTGAAAACACTGTCAGTACCACCAGGGGAAAGTTTTGATGGTCAAAAATCACAAATGTAGGAGCGGCTAAATAACGATATAGAAAGAGGTTATCATTTCAACTATATATCAACACATTTTTGTAATTGCTTTCAAGAGAACCTCTAACTGAGGTATGGAAAATAATACTCACGTGTAAAACAGGTAATGAAGTCCTACTGAATGATGACTAAAACACTACACACTATCACTAACGGATGTAAATATGGTACATATAACAAAACAAAACACAGAATATAATCTACAGATGACAATACACAGGACAAAGTCGACGTTTCGGATCAATAGGCCTTTTTCAAGATACGGACATAACATACAAACATAAAAAAACCACAAGTAAAAATGAATGCGTATCCGAGTGAAATGTGGTGCTAAGATCTTAGCACCACATTTATATTCTGTGTTTTGTTTTGTTATATGTACCATATTTACATCCGTTAGTGATAGTGTGTAGTGTTTTAGTCATCATTCAGTAGGACTTCATTACCTGTTTTACACGTGAGTATTATTTTCCATTATGTTCTACTAGCAGTACCACCTTCTATTAACTGAGGTATGTAAACACACGTTATTTGTTCCCTGCAAGATTATTGTGACATGGTTAGATACTCTAGTATTGATTCGAATCCTTATTTACGTGAGAAATGTTTTGCAGCCACTGAATTATTGAAATTTCAGATGCACTGAATACAGTATAAACGTCTATGATTGATTGTTCGCTTGAAAGCTTTCATGAGCAAATTGGTAAATTGGAAGCGAATGTTTAAAACAAAATGTAATGTTTGAAATACCGATATCACTTATTCCGTACAACAAATCATTCAGAATTACCTTTAAACAAATGAAATAAAAATATAAGCATCTGACATACTAAAACATACTCAAAAACATAAATAAAACTGGATATGTTAATAATCTTAGAGACTGTGAGTTGAATGCAGAGTTAAATCCATTCATATTGAATATAGCAGGTTCTTTTTTGTCAATATGACTTATTGTAGAAGAAGATGGCTTTGCCCGGCTTTGTGTCAGATTTCGTTTCGGGTTGTCAATGTAACAGGTGCAGTTTCTGCAGCAATAAATTGTGTATCGAGAAAGAAATGCTTATTCAACATTTTTGTTTTGCCTAGAAAATGCAACAAATGCTCGGTTATGTTTTACCATGAATAAATTACGCTAGCAAAATTTTATTTAATAACTGATTGAGAAACAACTGGAATGTCAGGTGATGTTTTATATAATTATGTTTCATGAAACAGAAATCTACCAAGTTGCGGCAGAAATAACTATTATGCGGGGGATATGGTCCATTTCTGTTCACATTTTTTTGTTAATAAATTTTGTTGTTGTTATTCAGTTGGATATTTTCTGCCATGCTGACAGATGCATCTCGATCAAGCGACGTTATATGCATACAAATAAAATACAGAAGAGAATGAAATATATTCAATTTTTTGACGTTTTCAAGTCGAAATTAAAGTGCGAGACAGGATAGTCAGGGAACTTCTCTATGCTGATGACTGGGTACTGTATGCTTATTCTGCAGACACTATGGAGGTCACCGTATATACATTTGCAGAAGATTTCGATAACTTCTGCTTCAAAATCAACACAAAGAAAACAGAGGTCACGTTTCAACCTGCACCAAACAACAACATTGCAATCCCCATATAGAAAAAAAGAACTACTTCAGTCAATAGTTTCAGCTATCTGTGTAGCCCTCTATCACAAGCTGTAACATGGACACTGAGGTAAACACAAATTGCGAAATCTAGTGCTTCTTTTAGAAGATTATACACAAATGTATGAGATAAAAGGGAAATTACAGCTTTCACCCCACTCATAGTTTACCAAGCTGCAGTAATATCAGTACTTTTTTATGCTCGTGAAACATTGCACGGTATACACTAGACAATGCTAGAAGATTCAACCATTTCCACCTAGCTAACTTGGTAAGACGCTCAACATCGATTGGTGGGAGAAAATACCACACAGTGAGGAACGAATGAAATCTACATTTGTAAGCAAACATACTATGTTGATAAATGATAAAGACACAGATATGTTGGGCAGGTCATCTGTCCACATCAACGATAATCTTGGCCAAAACAACTGCTGTATTGAAAACTCCAGACTGACTCTAGCAGGGCTGGATGACAAAAGAAACGTTTTAAAGTCACGCTTAAAGCATCACTGAGAGAAACTACAAGTAGAACATCGTCAATATCTTGGACACATAATCATAAATGATGGCAAATGTGAAATAGGAGTTAAAAGGAGAATAGGAATTGCTAAAGCTACCTTCAATGTTATGTTTCTCCAGGGCCATAGGCGGTGCATAGGGCAGAAACCATAGACTTCCATTTCTGTCTTTGTGTTGCCAGATCTTTCAATTGTTGCGTGTTGTTTAGGTTCATTGACATGCCTTCTCTATTAATGGTTCTTGCTTTCATACTCATACCTTCAATGGCATGATGAAAATATTAACATCTAAACAAATTACAAACAAGCTAAAATTGAGAATGATAAAATTCTGCATCAATTCTATATTAATGTATTGCACAGAAAGATGGACAATAAACAAACAATTAGAAGACAGAATTGATGCCTTTGAGATGTGGATATATAGAAGAATAGGGTGAAAACCATGAAGAGAGAAGAAACAAACAAAGAGGTTCTAACAACACTTAATATGAAGAAAGAATTATTAAAGGAAATAAATATCAAGCAAATAAAATATTTTGACACACTAAAAGACTTAGCACCTTGTTGAAAACCTTACTTGACGGTAACCAGCAAGAAGTAGGCAGAGATACAAGTGGGAGAGTAACATCACAAGAGTCAGGTTACAGTCTAGCAGAGTGCACCACTAAAACAAGAGACAGGGAATGTTGGAGGTCTGTTGTAGACAAACGTCTTTGCGAGACGGCACCTATGATGATTAAGGCATCACTGACTCACTTCAAAATAGACACAAATTCAAATTTGAGACAGTATATCCACGTAATGCTCTGGACAATTGAGTTGTTCAATAAATTCCACCATTCTTTTCTCAGCATGTATTGTTTCTATCATGAGCAGTGTGCCTTGAGAGTCTATGAGTATTGCCGAGTGTGTTGATGTATCAGTTATCAACCAATTGAGTGCTGTTGTAACTCCCTCTATCTCCATCCTCATGCTCGATATAACAGTAGAATATGCTGCAGATTTCTCAATCAACTTCACGCCGTTTCTGTAGGCAACAAAACCCCAACCGCTTTTATTTGTGTTTCTATTAACTGAGCCATCTGTGTATATAATTATGTCTTGTGGTTTTGAATGTAGCTGGGCGAGTTCATACACTGTATCCTTGGGCCTGATACCCATCCATTTTCGAAACGCTTTATCTAGTTGTATTATTACTTTATTCAGTGATTTCTTCTCAGTGTCTACCTCCAACCATTCACTGCCCTTTCCTATTTCTTCCAATTCATATACTCTGTGCAGTGTCTCTTCAGCTTCTACAGTCCATGATCTGTCATTCATTTTCCCTCTGACTCATCTAGACGTTGGTATAATGTGTGGTGGTTGTATTCTGTCACTTTAAGGTACAACCTAACTTGTGCTACCTGATGTCGTACTCTAATACTGGGGAGATCAAGCAGAAATCTCACAGTAGAGATGGGCTTTTTCCAATATATCGAATTGTGTCTGTGACAGTGTTAGTAGGCCGGGGCCATAATCTATGACATATAGCATCATCACTTGTAGAAGCAGAAACAGTACCCATTACTGCATGTCGAATGTCGCCATAACCTTGAGTGTTATTACCTATACTCTATACTCCATTTGTGTTTATTATTATTAACTGAATTCATTACCGATGTAAAGGCATTTATGTTGTATTTCCCAGGGACATATTAAAGAGAACGGCAACCCAGCACTATTAGGAACGCTTGTAAACAACTGCTTGCACGAGATGTTATATATAAAATGGCATGATCAGATGAGAAGTGAAGTTTGGGTAAGAAAAGGGGAATTTCTTATTGTCTATAAATGAAGTCTAGGAAATGGAGTTGTATTAGGCACAGAAGGGTAGAAAGCTGTTTTACTCGACATTCATTGACATTGGCTTGAGACACTGTCATAACCACAGACTACTGTATTTCAAAACACACTTTGACATGGAACCCACAGGGAAAAAGAAGACAGGAAAGACATATAGAAATCTGAAGAAGAAATATGATAAAAGGTGTCAGTGATATTGATATTTAGATGGAAAGGTCTGGAGAAAAAAAAAAATTAAGGACAGGGCAGACGAGAAACTGTATCCATAGCCCATGCTCTTATGAGGGTCAAGTGCATGGCTGATTGTGTTCAACTTGAAGTTACTGTTATAGTTTGTTCTCAGTGTGTGGTCACTGTTATAGCCTGTGTACTTAACGTGTGGTCACTGTTGTAGCCTGTGTTCTCAGCGTATGGTCACTGTTGTAGCCTGTGTTCTCAGCGTATGGTCACTGTTGTAGCCTGTGTTCTCAGCGTATGGTCACTGTTGTAGCCTGTGTTCTCAGCGTATGGTCACTGTTGTAGCCTGTGTTCTCAGCGTATGGTCACTGTTGTAGCCTGTGTTCTCAGCGTATGGTCACTGTTGTAGCCTGTGTACTTAACGTGTGGTCACTGTTGTAGCCTGTGTTCTCAGCGTATGGTCACTGTTGTAGCCTGTGTTCTCAGCGTATGGTCACTGTTGTAGCCTGTGTACTTAACGTGTGGTCACTGTTGTAGCCTGTGTTCTCAGCGTATGGTCACTGTTGTAGCCTGTGTTCTCAGCGTATGGTCACTGTTGTAGCCTGTGTACTTAACGTGTGGTCACTGTTGTAGCCTGTGTTCTCAGCGTATGGTCACTGTTGTAGCCTGTGTTCTCAGCGTATGGTCACTGTTGTAGCCTGTGTACTTAACGTGTGGTCACTGTTGTAGCCTGTGTTCTCAGCGTATGGTCACTGTTATAGCCTGTGTTCTCAGCGTATGGTCACTGTTGTAGCCTGTGTTCTCAGCGTATGGTCACTGTTGTAGCCTATGTTCTCAGCGTATGGTCACTGTTGTAGCCTATGTTCTCAGCGTATGGTCACTGTTGTAGCCTGTGTACTCAACGTGTGGTCACTGTTGTAGCCTGTGTTCTCAGCGTATGGTCACTGTTCTAGCCTGTGTACTCAACGTGCGGTCACTGTTGTAGCCTGTGTTCTCAGCGTATGGTCACTGTTCTAGCCTGTGTACTCAACGTATGGTCACTGTTATAGCCTGTGCACTCAGCTTGTGATCACTGTTCTAGTGTGTACTCAACTTGTTATAGCCTGTACTGAACTTGTGGTCACTGTTATAGACTGTGCTCAACTAGTGATCACTGTTATAGACTGTGCTCAACTAGTGATCACTGTTATAGACTGCACTCAACTTGTGATTACTGCTATAGCCTGTACTCAACGTGTTACGACTGTTATAACTTTCACTCAACTTGTGGTCACTCTTATAGCCTATAGTCAGCTTACGGTCACTTTTATAGCCTGTACTCAACTAGTGGTCACTGATATAGTTTAGGCCAATACACAACTATTGGTCACTGTTATAGCTTAGGCCTATACTCAACTAGTGGTCACTGTTATAGCTTAGGCCTATACTCAACTAGTGGTCACTATTATAGCTTAGACCTATACTCAACTAGTGGTCACTGTTATAGCTTAGACCTATACTCAACTAGTGGTCACTGTTATAGCTTAGACCTATACTCAACTAGTGGTCACTGTTATAGCCTGTATTCAGCTTACGGTCACTTTTATAGCCTGTACTCAACTTGTGGTCACTGCTATAGCTTAGACCTATACTCAACTTCGGTTACTGTTATAAAATATTCTCAACATATGATTATTTTTTTGGGGGTAGAAAAGAAGATCATTGCACTTTAGGCAAATATATGGGTGCTCAGTCTGCCCTAGCCGTCTTCCCTAGCATATGACAAAGGGTATGATTACTGTAGGTTCCCGTGGCTCATTGGTTGACCAGCTTATTCCGTGTTCTCATTCAGCCGGTGCTTTTGAAGCAATTCCAGCACATCCCCTTTATTCACTCTCAACTTCCGGACTTTTGTTGCCATACAAACATGTTTTCTCTCTCATTACCGGCAGCATTGTCTGGGAAGTTTAATGATTGATATTACTTTTTCATAATATGTAATACTTGCTATTATTTGTTAAATATTCTTGAGACTAACGGGAATTGAACCAGTACGTTCAACTGCACCAAATCGCCTAGCAACGTTGAACGGACTGGTTCAATTCCTGTTAGTCTCAAGAATTTTTAAAAATTGTCCTCTGGCTTCCTACTTAAATGTACTATTATTTGTTAGTTAGTTCGTTTGATCCTTTCTTGCCGCATGCGGCTCATAGGGCAAAGGTTTTGATTCTCCGTGTGTTGCGTTCCGCTGCCTGCGGTTTTAGTTCTTGTATGGTCTTGCAGTCTATTATTTCCCTTTCTTTAAGTATTGTGTTTTATGGATGTTTTAGGTCTTCCTCGTTTTCTTTGACCCTCAAGTGTCTACATAAGGGTTTGTTGTTTTATTGTGTTTTCATATAGTCTTAAAACGTGACCCAGTTATTTCCATCTTCGTTTTCTTATTACGTTTGACACATATTCTTGGTGTGTTTTGTTTCTTAAATCATCATTTGTGACGAAATCGTTTCACTTTATGCCCATCAGTTTCCGGAGACATTTGTTTTCGAAGTTAATTTTTGGTCTATTGCTTGAGTTTATTTCCAACTTTCACTTCCGTACGTAAACACTGGGACATTACAGTTGAATAAATTTAACTTGGTGTTTCTTCCTAGATCTTTGGATCTATTATTCCACGTTAAATGAATTTTAGTATTTGAACTCCACTTGTAATGATTGTAAGTACTGTCTCAACATTTGTAATGATTGTTAGTACTTTTTCATCATTTGTGATTATTAGTACTTTGTAATAATCATTTTTAATGATTGCTATTGCTTGTACTTCACTTTAAATAATTGTTGGTATTTTAGCTCAACTTGTAGTCATTGTTAGAATTAGTATTACATTTTTTATTATTGTTAGTATCTGTTCTACACTTGCGAAGGTTGTTAATACTTACACTTCAATTGTAATGATTGCTAGTACTTGAACTCAACTTGTAATGAGTATCGGCATTTGAGCTCCACTTGTAATGATTAATATTAATTGAACAGTTTAACCCCACTTGTAATGATTGGTAGTATTTGAACTCCACTTGTAATGATTGTTAGTATTTGAACTCAACTTGTAATGATTCTTAGTATTTGAACTCAACTTGTAATGATTCTTAGTATTTGAACTCAACTTATAATGATTGTTAGTATTTGAACTCAACTTGTAATGATTGTTAGTATTTGAACTTACCTTGTAATGATTGTTAGTATTTGAACTCAACTTGTAATGATTGTTAGTATTTGAACTCAACTTGTAATGATTGTTAGCATTTGAACTCAACTTGTAATGATTGTTAGTATTTGAACTCAACTTGTAATGATTGTTAGTATTTGAACTTACCTTGTAATGATTGTTAGTATTTGAACTCAACTTGTAATGATTGTTAATATTTGAACTCAACTTGTAATGATTGTTAGTATTTGAACTCAACTTGTAATGATTGTTAGTACTTGGACTCCACTTGTAATGTTTGTTAATACTTGGACTTTGCTTGCAATGATTATTAGTATTTGGGACTCCACTTGTAATGATTTGTAGTATTTGAACTACACTTGCAAAGATTGTTAGTATTTGAACTCCACTTGTAATTTTTGTAAACATTGGACTCCACTTGTAATGATTGTTAGTATTTAACTACACTTGCAAGGATTGTTAGTATTTGAGCTACAATTGTAATGATTGTTAGTGTTTGAACTCCATTTGTAATGATTGTTAATACTTGGACTCCACTTGTAATGATTGTTAGTATTTGAGCTACAATTGTGATGATTGTTAGTATTTGAGCTACAATTGTAATGATTGTTAGTGTTTGAACCCCACTTGTAATGTTTGTTAGTATTTGAGCTACTATTGTAATGATTGTTAGTATTTGAGCTACAATTGTAATGATTGTTAGTGTTTGAACTCCACTTGTAATGTTTGTTAGTATTTGAGCTACAATTGAAATGGTTGTTAGTATTTGAACTCCACTTGTATTGTATGTTAGTATTTGAGCTACAATTGTAATGATTGTTAGTATTTGAACTCCGCTTGTAATGTTTGTTAATACTTGGACTCCGCTTGTAATGTTTGTTAATACTTGGGCTCCGCTTGCAATGATTACTAGTACTTGAACTTCAACTTGGGACTACTATTCTTGTTCTGTGAATCTAGTTAAGTGTATGTTCATATTGTGACTGAAACTTATTATAGACGTATATTTTAAGCAAACCTTCGATAGATTGGAATTCTGGAAACCGAAAATAATGAATTTCCTACTGGACATGCCTTGTACAGAAGACAAAGGGAACAGATCAATATCTCAGATCCGACCACCTGATTCAAGTTGAATGAATTATTGAACAAAATGCCAGTAGCATGCCGATATGACGGTCGCTAAAACTATCTTTACGTTACACACAGTACTCGAGTTTTGTCAAGTTCATTTCGAGAATCAGAAACTAAACGATGACAGTCACTGTGTAGAGAAAGATCATTGTTCTCATTGTTCTCAACTGGATGTTCTCTGTTCGCACTTGACACAATCAATAATGTTAAGTTCATAAAACACATTCTCCATCAATCATATCAATAATACATATTTAAAAGTTGAGCCTTTTTTAAAAAAAATCATTGTTTTCATTATCTTCAGAATCCTTCTGTCTCACATTCAGAAATAAATTGACAAAAACATGTATAAGTCTAAAATTGTACACGAGTTACTGGAATTTTGCTAGTTGACATTTGCATCTTTTAAAACAAAACAAAATGTAGTTAATACAATGACGATAGTTATTGATGTGATTAGAGAACATAAAAGAGAAGTGTCTTTCGGTGAACATTCCTCAGATCTCTCTCTCTCTCTCTCTCTCTCTCTCATTTGACTGTGTGAAGTATCCTTTGCAGAACGTAGTATTAAACGCCAATTTGTACTCTGCATAAGCCATGAACCAGTTGAAATTAAATAAAGCGCATGGGCTATCCATGACCACTTGGCTGATGACAACTTGGCTGATTAGATTTGGTGTTTTTGTTTTCATTGTCTCTTTTCATAGCTAAGCTAAGCAATGAAAAAAAAACACCAACCCATACGTCACATCAGCCAAGAGTAATGACTCGGTCATGGGATACAGTATAACTCTTATTTAATCATAAGTATGTCGAATGTATAATCCGTCCTGTTTCACTGAGATATTCTTGAATTCGAAGATATAATCCGTCTTGTTTTCTTCACTGAGATATTCAGGAATTGGAAGATATAATCCTTCCTGTTTCCTTCACTGAGATATTTATGAATTCGAAGGTATAATCCATCCTGTTTGTTTTACTGAGATATTCAGGAATTCAAAGGTATGATCTATTCTCCTTCACTGAGATATTCAGGAATTCGAAGGTATAATCCGTCCTGTTTGTTTTACTGAGATATTCAGGAATTTCTCGAAGTCCATCAACGTTTTATGATCCATCTTTTTTTTTCTTTTTGCTCCTAGGCCACGTTTTTTTTTTGTATGTGCCTAAAATGTGTTAGCTTTTATTGATTGCTGTTGTTTTCTGAATTCAGTCTTCATCTATGTTCAGGTTGTTGTGATTGTTCGCTTTGAATAACCTCTCTCTGTCCATGATATTCTGAAGACATTTCCGAAGCATTTCATTTCAGACACTAACTTCTTTTCGACTTTAGATGTCAGCGTCAATTTCTCATAAGCATATATTGTCACCAAGGAAATATAATTACTTAACAGTTATCTTACGCATGTGATTGCGTCTGTGGGTCTCACCAATGGCCCACTAGACAAACCACCCATGCAACAGAAAACCTTAGTAGATGGCATGCCGTTATATTGAGGTTATCTTCTTATAGAAGCTTCATTGCACGTCATCTATACAATTGTGCTTTTATTTTGTTGTTGAAATGTATTTCATGTTTACCTGAATATATATGTATGCACCAATCTGTGGTTGGGAGGGAGCCAGAGATGTACTGTGTAGCACTGGGGAGGAGGAAATTGACAGCACTGTTTTTTCCTATGGCTTAGACCCATCATAGAGGCACAGTGACTCAGGACGTGACAATCCTTTTGACTTGAACATTTGGTTGCATGCCTGGAGCAATAGAGAAGCTCCTGCATAACCAGTAGTCAATTGGTGGCGGGGAATGAGCACAGTGAACCCTATCTTGGCTACAGTGGCTAGGAGCAGTGTATAGGTTGAAACCTACCTTCCTGGAGGTGTGATAGTTATTCTCTGGCTCTGTCCCGTGGTGGGCTGAAAATCCAAAATATAATGCGATTTAATGGTATTAGGTCAAAGGGCATGAGCCCATGGACCGCTGGATCAGCAACCAACCAACCAACCAACAGTTATCTTTGTTTCCTTATTTACGTCTGTGTTTCCTCTTTTGCGTTTGTGTGTTGACGGAGCCTAAATTTAAAGTAATCAAAGTAGCCCAAAAGCTAAACTGAAGTTGTATGTAAATTATATCATATATAAGCTGAAGTCGTATGTAAGCTGAAGTTTTATGTAAGCTGAAATTGTATGTAAGCTGAAGTTGTATGTAAGCTGAAGTTGTATGTAAGCTGATATCATATATAAGCTGATGTCGTATGCAAGCTGATATATGCAAGCTGATTTCGTATGTAAGCTAAGTTGTATGTAAGCTGAAGTTGTATGTAAGCTGAAGTTGTATGTAAGCTGAGAATGGTAGCATTCGCAACCAAATTTAAACCTTATCGCATTGCGTTTTCCAGACTATATCCTGCTAACCATCAGGAGTCTGAGAATGAATGCAGAAGAATCTTGACAATTTAACTAAACATGCTAACATACAACAGTCAGTGTTGACATATAACAGTCAGTGTTGACATAACAACATTCAGTATCAACATACAACAGTGTTGACATACAACAGTCAGTGTCAACAGACGAAGATAGGACATTTGACAGGTCAGCAGATAAGTAACATAATAAAATCAAGTCCTGCCACCCACTGGAAGCGACAATGTAAACACGCGATAACGAGCGTATACTCGCGACCACCCAAATGCAAAGGTTGCTACGAAACAGTGTCTTTTGCAAGCGTAAGAAATCGGCCGTTCAATGTCGCTTGAATAGAACGAGGTTCTGCAAGCACGCTGTGAATTTGAATCAGTCGCGCGATTACGGATGTAATCGTGTTTTCATGAAGTCGCTTACAGTGACGGCAGGCGTAAGAGCTGTGTGAAGCACATGTTACTCTAGATATGTCCTACGCACTGGTCACACACAGCGTTATTTATGTTTCATTTTGGTAACACACCTACCTATTTTTGTATTTCTTGACAGCTCTACTTACCCTTACTGATTCAACTTAGCTTTGGCTACAAAAAAATGCGACAAATGAAAAAGTGGATTAGTCACATAAGCCATTTCGAGTGACGCTGTGTGATCAGCTCATACAATCTATCTGAAGAAAGTTGTGTGGAGAAATCCACTACCATTTAAATAAAATATATGTAAATGTTACAACGCAACAATTTATGCGCGGTGAGATCAAAAACCAGGAAGTCAGAAAGGTTCTTTAACCAATCTGGAGTCATACACTGAAGTAATATTCTCCAGTGCCATTTAATACCTGTGTAGATACGATCAGTGAAGCAGAAGAAACTTGTATGACGATAATTAATTATTAATACAAGTGAAGCACATCGTGAACATGACATCGCTTTCAACTATTATTGAATATTTAGACTATACTTTATAACGTTCAGTAGAGCGAAAATTCCGGATCTATGGCGGGGTGGTATAGATAGTGCCTCAGACGGCCAAGATAACAGGTTCAAATCTCACAGCATGCGACTGTGCATTCGGATCGTTCGGAAAGCAATGGCAACTTACTGCATTATTTGTAATACCTAGACAATCACTTGAGAGAACTAGTTGGGTTGATAGCTATGTTCTGTAAAAGATATTCGCAAAGAAAAATATAGAAATGCATTTCGTATGGTTTGGAACGCTTCTTTCAACCACTGGACTTTAGTTCATTTTGGCTATATCAGAGCTGTGACTATCAAGAATAATAGAGGTGGTGATGGAACCATAATTTTTGAAGTTATGTTTCAACGTCATGAAATATGTTCAATTGGCAGATGACCAGGTCTTGGTACTTTCTTTATCCATTCATCCTCAACCTCCCACAGGATGTCTTGTAATAGAACAATGGAAATTCTGGATTTCCAGCAAGATGTGGTCTAGAGAAATGAAATACGTTGTTTCTTGGTTGTTGTTGTTTTTGCTTTGTTTGGCCAGTGACCAGCCACATTTGACGTCTAAGTGACAACCACGGATGTTCAAAATCAAGTAGTCACTAGCATGAGTATAGCCATAACTAGCAGAAATACGAAAATTTAACAAGATGCTCAGATAAATAAGAAGTATGGTTGCTGATCCAGCTGTCCATGAGCTCATGTCCTTTGACCCAATGCCATTAAACTGGCGTTATATTGCTGGGGAGTCTGTGGATTGTCTGCCCAGCCTGGGCCAGAGCCAGAAAATAACTATCACACCACCAGGAAGGTAGATTTCAACCTATGCACTGCTCCGAGGCACAGCAACCAAGATAGGTTTCGTTGTGCTCATTCCCCGCCACCAACTGACTATAGCACGTTTCAATAGCTTTGCCCTCTCAGTCTGATTGTGGTTATGTATAGTGATGTTAAAAAGATGATGTCATAACCAATTCTGAACCATTGCAGACTCACGTAGTGTGGACACGTGATAAGGCATGATTACCTTTCCAAGTCTGGTCAGAAGGGTAAACTTGATGATGAAAGAAAAAGAGGAGGGTAAAGGAAAATAAGGATCAATGATATCAAAGACAAGACCGGATTTAGTTTCTCCACACTCAAACTGAGATTGATCATAGAAAAGTGTAGGGAATTTTCAACTGACCTGCACATGTGTTTCATAGATTACTCAAAAGCGTTCGACTGCGTCCAACACCAGCAACTATGGGAGATAATGAACAGCATGGGTTTCCCAAGACATCTAATTCATCTAATAGAGGAACTTTACCAAGATCAAAAGGCTGCAGTGAAGTTAGAGGACGATCTCTCAGAGTGGTTTGAGGTACAGAGTAGAGTAAGGCAAGGGTGCACACTCTCCCCATACCTGTTCAACATCTACGCTGAAAGTATAATGAGGAACGTGAGAGAAGACATACACAACACTGACTACCACGCTTTAAACATAGGTGGATTCCTAATCCCGGAACTACGCTACGCAGACGACACAGTACTTCTTTCAAACGATATAAAGGGATTGGAAAAACTAATCAAGAACACAAAGAAATATAGCGAAGCACAAAATTTGTATTTAAACACGCAGAAAACAAAAATCATGTCAACAGATATAACAACACAACAACCAAAAATCAGAATAGACAATACCGAGATAGAATGTGTGGATAAATTTGAATACTTAGGAGCAAACATCAACGGTGCAGGAGACTGCATGGCAGAGATAAGGAAGAGATTGGCAATGGCATATTGCAAAATAACACGGCTGAAAAACATATGGAAAAACAACAAAATAGAAACGAAAGTGCTAATGTTACGAACTTTTATTTTTCCGGTTGCAACATACGGCTGTGAAACATGGACTCTAAGTAAAACAGCGGCAAAGAAGATCAACGCCTTCGAGCTGAAATGCTACAGAAAGATACTTAGAATATCATGGAAGGATAAAATCAGAAACTCAGATATTATAAACACACTGAATATTCCAGAGTGTTGGTTACTAAACACAATAACGAAAAGAAAACTACGCCTGTATGGTCATATAAAGAGACATAACTGTTTAGAAAGACAAATAATGGAGGTAAGAGTACCTGGAAGAGGAGAAGGGGCAGACCAAGAAGACGATGGACTGACGACATTAAAGATAATATGAATACATCGCTAGAAAATGCAAGCCACATCGCCCAAGACAGAGAGAGGTTCAGAGAGTTCATTGGGAAGACAACGTTCTGGAAGGAATACGTCACATGACACACTCAAACACGGCACTGAGAACAAAGAGGTATGGTGGAGTTTTTGTTTGACGTTTCTAACGTGCGACCACTGAGACGGTTTAATGTATATAGGACTAACAGTCTTTTCGACTTTTTAATAATTTAAGAGCTCATTGCTGAGTCTCCAGTAATCTTACTTTGCGTGTTTATTTCCGATTTCTCGCTTCGGTATATCAGGACTAACTCTATTTACTATCGAAGGAGACTTACTTCATACTGGTCTCGAATCACTAAAACAATTCGTGAATATTAGAAACTTACATAGATTACTAGCCCTCAGCTAGTAACTGGTTCAGGAAACTTTACAGCAGACGAGGCTCAGACGAGGATTATTACAAGGATTGGATGACATTACTAAAGATGGTGACAAAAAATAGACGAGATTTCGATAATAGAGATCTATTTTATAACGACTCCGGAAATATTTGTATACAGATTTCAAGTTTCAAACAAACAATTTCTAGGTCGGCTGTCTCTTGGGACTGTAATCAATTTGTTCAGAAAATGAGTTCATTTTTTAGAGTCTATCCGCCTGCACATGACTTTCCTCGTATTCATGGCATTTAGCGACATCTTTTTGGACAGTAATTCCTATGTAATGTTATCTTTGGCTGAGCACAAATTTCTTATTGAAAGGCAACTATTCAACGTGGCATAGAATGTCATACACGATAGAAAAATTAATTGACGAGAAAAATTGTGTGCCTTACGAAAATGAAATAAATAGCTGAATGCTTCAGCAAACCAATGTGTGTATGTTGACGTGAGTGTATGTTTATGTTGGTTTTTTTTATACAGAAGTGGTTATTTTTAAAATGCGTAAATATGTGTGAGTGTGTTTGATGGAGAGTGTTTTCTTGCGTGTGCGAGTGTTTGAATCGGTGTTACTTTGAGTGTGTACATGATAATATGATAATGTTTGTGTGCTTATATCTTTCTTGGTGAATTCTCTGTCACTGTTTGTGTTTCAGTAATTTTATATTTGTTTTTATTTGTGTGTGTGTGTGTGATTATGTGCTCATGTATTTGTGCGTGTGTGATAATGTGCTATGTATTTGCAAATTTATTTTCCAATATAATTGATTTTTAATAGTATATGTGCCTTTGAAAGTGTCGTAGACTGAGCAAGATGGATGAGGACTGTCCATAAATTACGTCAACAGTTAAGGGGAGGGGTCTGAAAAATTTGAGAATTGTTGACAAATGGAGGGAAGGGGAATAACAAAAATTGACGTCAAAAATACAGTTTTGTATACAACAATACAATTTATTAAATATGAAACTTTGCTCTAACAATCTGAAATTTTTATATAAAACCTTTGTTCGAGTAATCTCAAACTTTGCTTTAACAATCTCAAACTTTGGCGTCTAACGATTTGAAACTTTGATCTAACAATATGAAGATTTGCTGTAACAAACTAAAACATTGCTCTAACAATCTGAAACATTGCTAATACAATCTGAAACATTGCTAAAACAATCTGAAACATTGCTAAAACAATCTGAAACATTGCTAATACAATCTGAAACATTGCTAAAACAATCTGAAACATTGCTAAAACAATCTGAAACATTGCTAAAACAATCTGAAACATTGCTAATACAATCTGAAACATTGCTAAAACAATCTGAAACATTGCTAAAACAATCTGAAACATTGCTAAAACAATCTGAAACATTGCTAAAACAATCTGAAACATTGCTAAAACAATCTGAAGCATTGCTCTAACAATCCGAAAAATAAAAGATTATACTTTTCCCGAACGTATTCCGCGAACATAATTTAGGGTTAGTGGTTAAAATGTGCGTATATAATAAAGCATAAGGATGTCCCTAAATTCTTGAAAAGCTATTGACAAAGTGCACGGGATAAAAATAAATTGACAAAAAATGTTTTCCCTAATTTATGGACAACCCTATAATGAGGAAGAATATTTATGGACAACCTTATGGTGAGAAAGAATAATTTATGGATAATCCTATAGTGAGAAAGAATAATTTTATGGACAACCCTATGGTGAGAAAGAATAATTCATGGACAACCCTATGGTGAGACATAATGATTTATTGACAACCTTATAATGAGCAAGACTAATTTATGGATAGCCCTATGGTATCAAGACTAATTTATGGATAGCCCTATGGTATCAAGACTAATTTATGGATAGCCCTATGGTATCAAGACTAATTTATGGATAGCCCTATGGTATCAAGACTAATTTATGGATAGCCCTATGGTATCAAGACTAATTTATGGATAGCCCTATGGTATCAAGACTAATTTATGGATAGCCCTATGGTATCAAGACTAATTTATGGATAGCCCTATGGCAAGCAAGAATAATATCTCAACTGTTTCTCACTTAATTACATATGCAGACAAACAACAGTTTCTACATCAGAGGTAGACAAAATAATGATAAACCAAATCTGCAACGCAAACCGGCCCGCTGATATAAAAGTAATGAACTGAGTTCAAAGAACACCGATGCTTGATTGCACAAGACAAACATTATATCTTAATGGTACGACATGGTCCCTATTATCAAAATACATTCGCAGCACAGAATAAGACATTGTCTGTTTTGGAATTCTAGGCCGTCATGTGGCAACGCTCTGGGAAAAAAAACAGTAGCGAGAAACATTCCCTCTAATTTTCTACTTATGTGTGCCAATCAGAAGATGTCTGAGCAGTGAGTGTTTTAAAGTGAAGGTTTCTTCTACCTAAATAAAAGATAATTCGATAGTTTATTATGTGCGTGGTAAGACATGTGAGCGATACCCTCTAACTACTTGCGCGGACCCACACCCGCGTAATCTAGAGGAGAATGTTGGTAGTTTGCAAGTCTCAGAAGAAGTACGGCTAGTCTATTGCCTACATTGCCAAGGTAGTACAGAACTAAAAAGTAGTGCGAAGTACAAGTGGTGACACAGTTGAGAAATCGCAATAGGGAAGAACAACGAAATAGTTGTGCTGTGAAAAAACAAAAGGTAGTAAGTCACGCCTCCATAGATAATATGTGTAGTGGCACAGGCTTTGGTGAGATGTCCACGTTGTCGGTGAACGAACCTCGACTGAAAGATCAAACCAATCTTAGTCCAATTCTTCTGTGGAACGATTTCTATACCGGTGCCCAGCTCACAGATCTAAAGTGCAAAGTATCCAAGGCTTAGGGGCACAGAAGCAATGAACCGTCTCATTATACGAGACCAGACCAGTGGCTGCATTAAACTGTGTACTAGACTACACACATTGTTTGTGGACAGAAGTTGTCGATTCAAGTTCAAATCCCTGTTTACTGTTTTCACACCTCCCCCCCTCCCCACCGAAACTAACTATCACTCAGGGACATATTTTTGACTTGTAAAGCCCAAGGGTTCAGCGGTTGAAACATTTTTACGGCAAATGCAAGCTACACATGGCGAATGGTGACAGGTAGATATGCAGTCACAGACTAGAAAAGCTGAACCGAATTAAAATGATACTGAAAATGGATGTGTTGTTCCTACATGTGTGTGCGTAATGTATTTTCTGAATTTAAACCAAAAGTAGGCAATCCTTTTTGGGTGAACTAATCTTATTTTAGTCTTAGATCACAAGATTTGCAACGATCAAATTCAAAGCTTTTGTCGACTGCAATTATCATTACAAAAGGATGCCGACAAAAATGGTTTTTATTTTTAGTTTTCTACACGAATGGAAATTGTAATATTACCTACCGTAATCATGTCCTAGACCTCACTATTTACCATTGTGATTTACAGCTTAGATGATATAGCTTGTGATATGAAGTCTGAGGTTAAGGAACAGAATATACAATCATTTTAAATCAGTCTTGCAAGTCAGTATGATCATTTCCTGGGTTTAATCTGGACACCGGACGGCACTCTACCGAATCCTGATATATACACAATGTCTTTGTCCATCGGGGGCTGAGGGGTATACAAATAGATCAGAATGAAGGTGATAACGTAGTGGTTACAAATGATGGATGGACAACACAGAGGAGGACATATAATAATTAGAGATCTGGAAATAAAAGAGAAAGACAATAGATACATTCTAGCGCAGACGGATTCTGCAGTACTATTTTCGTATTGGTTTAAAATATTATGAATATATATATAAAATATGCACATAGGAGGACAGATATATATATATATAGGCAGGTAGACAGATATTTAGAAAGATAGCTAATAGACACACAGACAGAGAGACAGACAGACACATAGACAAATAGATAGATGGATGGATGGATGGATAGATAGATAGATAGATAGATAGATAGATAGATAGATAGATAGATAGATAGATAGATAGATAGATAGATAGATAGATAGATAGATAGATAGATAGATAGATAGATAGATAGATAGATAGATAGATAGATAGATAGATAGATAGATAGATAGATAGATAGATAAAGTTAACATGGTACACGGACGAAATTATTTGAAATGTTTGACTAACGTGTGCTGCCCCGAGCTTACTCTATCCCCGTCGGCAGGCAGCTGCCTGTGACATGCCCAGCTGAAATATCTGAATCTGACAAGAGCAGCTCTGTAATTATGTGTAAAATATTTGTATTGAACCCTTTGATCTAGTCCGTGTGCTAGTTTTTCTGTCCCATATGGATCATTGCTTTTCAACTAATGTTGAAATAATAATAATATTTCCATTCGTTATTGCCAGTACAATATGTAGATTGGCGTGGTTATTATTCAAACCAAAAGAAAATTGCGTCACGCTAAGTACGTGAAACTTATCCAGTTACTTTTTTAACAACGAAACGGACAGTGTCAATTGCCTTTCGCAATTTAAATTGCATGAAATGTAATGAAAATGAAACTAACAATACAATTGTTGTGTTACAAATATTTTGCACAATAGCTGGTAGTTAAAATTGAGAGATTTCTGAATACCCAATAGATGTAGTCAAGCATACCAAGCCCGAGGTCACATGAAAACAATCTTCAGAAACATAAATGTAGATTTAAACACCAAAATAAAACTATTTAAAAAGATTATTATGCAAATGCTGTGTGCCAATTCCAAACATAAACGGCAGTACAAGACAAACGTAAATTTGTGACAGCTGAAATGGCATGCTTACACATAATCCTAGGAATATCGCTATGACACAGAGTGAGAAATGAGGACATTAGACAAAGAACCGATACCACCCCGATCTTGGAATATATTAAGAGACAACAGATCAAATGGTTTATACACATCAGCAGACTAACACAGCAAGCTATGCTACACAGATACAGTGAATGCAGACCTAGAGGTCGACCACGAAAATGATGGCCCACCGAAATAAAAGAGGCGACAAATTCCACAAGATACTCAGCATACACGATGGTCAACTTCAGACAATTCTTCTACCCCTGAGGCTGAAAGGCAACAAATGGTTTAGCAAATAGATAGATTGTATAATAATATGTTAGTGTCTATTTCATTTGTTATATTATTTATCATTTATTAGTCGTTTTATTTGGGTTTTTTAAATTTATTTTCTGGCTTTGTTTTGTATATTCTGTATGTGTGTTGCTTCACCTATGACCTAGTGTCAACCTTTCCGGGTTATCTTCCCAGGGCCGTAGGGTGCTATGATGCAGAGAGGCCATATCATCAGGCGATGCAAATGAAAATACATTTAAGGGGCAATATTGGAAGAAAAACCTTTTACGGGGGCGGCATTTCCAAGATTTGCCTCATACTGAGAAAATATACCGCGCGATCCTGTATCTTCCCATTACATTAGCTACGTAATGTGAACGTCAATAATATCGTTCTTGTTCATCATTGTTTGTAGTGTATGTAGTTTTGATAAAGGCCTTATGGACGAAAAGTCGATGTGTGTAAGTTATTACGGGTGTTTCTAGTTACTAGCAAAACTAAATTACTATTTTCCAAGCTTTGCTTGTTGGATTTCATTTTTGTGCAGTTTAGTTATGGCGTATTATCTGAGAACTAAACTGGTAACTGAAATGTCGTATCTGAAAACTAAACTGGTAATTGAAATACCTTATCTGAAAACTAAACTGGTAATGGAAATATCTTATCTCAGAAAAACGTAGAAACCTATTAGCTCGAAACTTGTATATTCGACAAAAATCAGCTAAAATATTTTGTGTCAGTGGGGAAGCTCCATGAGTTTCGATCGTTTAGAAGTTGACTAGATCAAATTCTGATTTCAGAGATTAAGTAAACACAATAATAATGACTCCAAACTAAAAACAACGCTTAATCCTAACAAATTATGAGGATGTCTGTCAATATATCGGTGACTTCCTACCTATACTATTATCTCTTACACATTAACCAAGTCAGATCATGAACTTCTGGGAAAATACTTTTTTGTGATTTCGACTTACTCGTTCATTGCAATCGATGTTCTTTCTCTCATGGGACTTCATTAACACAGTGTGCAGTAACAGTGTCTGATTTGTTATTAGTGTGTACATTTAATACCCATCCATTGTAGGCGATGACGACACAGTTTCAGATCTGTATTTTTGCATCTCTCTCCCTCTCTCTCGTGTGTGTGTGTATGGGGGATGACTTAAAAGTCAGATTCTGATATAGAATCTCCAGTCAATATTTAGGACACGCATGGTCAGATTTGGAAGAGTTTGTTTTGTTGTTCTGTACTTCGGGCAGCATTTTTGTATTCTCTCTGAAATGTGATTCTTCTCAGCAGTGCATGCACCTTTCTGGTGGTGTCCGTCGCAGGACGCTATTCACAGTCATAGATCCCCAAAACGTGATTCTCTTCAGAGGCAATTTGTGAGAATTCATGCAATGTGTCTTATATCATGTCGTTTACCCTTAAGGAGCACACCATACAGTAACTGTTTTGTGATGCGTTTGCCAGGCATGCGCACATAATGTATGGCCCATCTCAGTTGGGTCTTCTTTAGCATTGCATTAAATGATTGAAATATCGGCTCCAGGACTTAAGTATCATGTATTTTTTCGTGCTACATTATTCTGAGAATTCTGATTTTATTCTGATTTCATTCTTACGTGTATGACGCTTGCGTCATGACGTGTTTACGTTTGCTAATGAGGAACAACATCATCATCATCAGACATGAATCCCGTAGAACACTTACAGAATGAACTTGACAGATGACACCGCCATTGGTGTTTCTTGTACAAAAATCTCCGACAGTTGTCTCTTGCACTGAGTGAAGAGTTGGCAGCCATTCCACAACAATAGATCCAACGGCTAATCCAATCGCTATCAAGGATATGTCGTTCTCTTATAGAAGCCAGAGAAGGCTATACACCTTACTGACACGGAGGTCTCAGTCGCAAATAATAAAATCCCAAATCAAATTTAGCGAACATTATTTCATTGTTAAAAAGTTTGAAAGTTTCTTCATGCCAAGGTTGACACATTAATTCCGTAAAATAAAATTTTGGCACACGTTTGAAATTTGGTGTCCATTAATACTACAATAATGTTGCGTTTCTTTTTTTTTGTAATAGTATACATATATATATATATATACATATATATATATATATATATATATATATATATATATATATATATATATATATCATGTAACAGTGTTACAGAGTCTATTGTTGCTGAGATTTCCATTAGTGAATTAATGTTTCAACCTTGGAAAGAGTTAAAATCCCTAGAGGTTTGACTTCACTGAACATCGGTTACCTCCCTGTGTACTCTGTCTTACTCAACGAAGCGGCACTCCGCTTTCCGTGGGTAGAACTCATAGCACGTAACGTAAACACCAGATTCAAACTACCTTCGACGTGCATTACAATTTGTATTATTACTATTATTTTCTTCATTTGTGAGTATTGACAATAGCAGTGCAAAATAATACTCATTTTTAAAATGTTATTACGTAATGTTTTCTACTTCATAATCAACAAAAATTATTTATTATGTTTGTATTGATATGTGCAGGATGTTAATACTCTCTCCTCTCTGTCTTTCTCTCTTAGATATCATCATCATGTGACATATTCTTTCCAAAACGTGGTCTTCCTTATGGATTCTAAGAACACTCCGCGATTCTATGCGAGTTGACTTGCCGCAGCTAGAGACATGTTTAAATAATCTGATACATCACTGCACCATCGTCGTCTTAAGCGCCCTCCTCCCCTATTGCCGTTCTCTCTTATTATCAGTACTAAATCACTATCTATAAAGTATAAGGTAACTGTATTAGAATATACAAATATGTTTCTCAGAATAGACATTTTATTATCATTGTGCGAGATTACAATATTCTCAGATGACCGTACACAGTTAAATATTTGATCAAACATTCCGTGATGTGAAAGTGACTACATTTTTCATAAGTGTTTACCAGTTATATATCTTCTATTCTACCCTTTTAAAGCCGTTTTCTACCTTTCATTTGTATAAAGTCGTGTATTTGTTTAGTTTTTATTGTCATTTCCGGAGCTTAATCTTGTTTTTATTAACTACGCCTTGTTCATATTGTATAATAGAGAAAACCATGTTCGTTGTGTTAGTGTCGAACTGTGCTTTGTGAACGTTTGTAACTGAGCCGCAGGACGCAGGACCCATCACAATGCGACGTTGTCATGACCAATGCCAGAAAGACACGCAAGAGACAATGAGTCGCCGGTGCACTCCGGTTTGGAACAGCAACCGAGTTGGTAACATTTTGGTCATGGAAACTATTAACTCACGCATTATTTTGAATGTTATACTTAACTTGGTTCTCGAAAGATATACACTAATGTATATTTCATAATTTATTTACATTCTTTCTAGCACATGAGAAACAAAATAAAATTCATTTAAAAATAAATGTGTTAGAAAACTGAAATATTGGTTGGGAAAAATTCAAGTCAAACAAGCAAATAAGAGAAGACACCAAATAGTAATATGTTTCTACAACAATAATTGTTTGAAATGTTGGACTTATATCTCACATGTGCATAGTATTTACGAACCCACAAACCAAATTAGACAATCACAAATATTTTGTTATTTTTCTACTTGCTTACCACATGAAGTGTTTTTCATGTTATGCTCATCTTCACTTGCGAAGGAGAAACATCATCAGTATCTGTCAGCATATATCACCACTATATTTATTTAGGCAAATAGGTATCAGATGGTAAAAGAAAAAAAGTAAGACCAATAGAAACTCTTTGCAGAACAACCATTAAAAATGATATGATTATGGGTCTTAACAAACATGCAAGAACTACACACACACCATCATTACTTAGTTCTGATTTGAGAACTGACATATAGACCGCATCAACAAACATGCAAGAACTACACACACCATCATTACTTAGTTCTGATTTGAGAACTGTCATATGGACCGCATTCATCACTTAAGCAACACATATGAATATTAGAAACGTAAGATTAGAGTGTTGTGTGCTGTGCACATTCAATTTTATATTTTATATTAACTTTGCTCATCTATACACACATTTGATTACATATAGAACGCGAGAGTGAGATTTCTGTGGATGATGATTCCCTTTTAATGTCCAGGATTAAAGATCAGGGTTTGAAATGCGGTGTTGCTAAATGTGAACATTTCAGAGGGCGCAGAAAAATGATGGTCAGCAAGCAGAGGACTGGTACTGTCAGCAGAAGTACAATGGCGGATACACTCAGGGAGAGATCGGAGCAACTATGGACACGCCCAGTTTGCAGTGATGATGATCCGAGGACGAACTAACTAACATACAGTCAGTTGAATTGAAACATATTAAATGGTGAGAATGACACGAGATGTTAGCGATCTCACATTTCAGTGGCTCTGCTATATGAGGGCTGTAGCCATCTCCTCTCCTTCGCAGTCTTTACTTCCCGGATTAATCCGGTACCCATTTAAGGGTGGTTCGACCCGGGAGCCGTTGCGATCTGAAAAACATTTCTGCCTCAACTGGGGAATAAACCCAGGACCACTCATAGATGGTGATAGTTGGTGTGTGATAGATGGTGATGGTGGTTTCTCCTCTTGCCTGAATCATTTCAGCATTTATATTATCACACCCTGGAGATTTCCCTCTCTTCAGATTTTTAATGGCCCATCTGACTTCATCTATACTGGGTTCTGGTTCTATTTCACACCTATTGCTTGTGTTATTGTCTGGTGTTTCTGTAGCTTTCCTCATGCATTTCCTTACAGTATTCTTTCCATATTTCTTTCCATGATATTTTTGTTTGCTGTCAATTTGTTACCATGTTTGTCTTGAATGATGTTTAGTGCTAGCTTGAAGTAACCTAGAGTTTTTCATCTCTTTAAACATACTATTACTTCTTTCATGTTTGTTCATCTCCTCTTTCTTGCTGCAGGTATACAGTATATATTTGTTTTTGTCCTGTCTTGTATTTATCCTTATTTTATTAGTGATGTATGTGTATTTGCTGTTATTTGCAGTGTAATTCATTGTTTTCATTTATTTTTTTCTTCAGTTAGTTTAAGAGTTTCATCTGAGATGTAGGGTCTATTTAAATTTTTAATTTTTATTGAGGGGGGGGGGTAATTTTTTGGGTATAAGATTTTGTGCTGTAAAAACAAGAATATCTCTTGAACAGTTGGCTAGTTCATCGGGTGTTTATTCTTCTTGTACTGCCAGAAATATTTCAAATTTCTTGTGAACTTTTATACTATACTCAGATTAAGATGTAATCTATTTGATTTTTATTGTCTTGCGATCTGGTGATGTCCACGTGAACAGTTGTCTAGGATGTTGTTAAATATAGTGTTCGTTATAGTCAAGTTGTTGCATATGCTAACATCTACTAGTCGTTCTCTTCTCTCGTTCCTTTGGCCGATAGCGAAAGGAAATACTGCATGTCTTTCCTCCCATGCACTTCATGGTCCAACTTTTCTATTTAAATCTCCCACTACTATTTTAATGTCTTGTTTCGGTGTTTTATCTATTGTTTCTTGTAGATCGTCATAAAATGTGTCTATTTCTTCACCTTCTGCTGCTGATGTTGGTGCATATGTTTAGATAAAGGTGATGTTTTGGGATCTTCTGTTTAGTCTTATTGTCATTATACGATCATTGATTGTCATTATACGATCATTGATTGTCATTATGCGATCATTGATTGTCATTATACGATCATTGATTGTCATTATACGATCATTGATTGTCATTATGCGATCATCGATTGTCATTATACGATCATTGATTGTCATTATGCGATCGCTGATTGTGTGGTATTCTAAATTCTATTCGTACCACTCATAGTACGCAATTCAATTGTTTCAATCGATATTCCAGGTATATACGAAAAATTCATTGTGTAGAGACGCTTCGAGTTGTATTCGAACCCATGACCTCCTCAGCACAAAATAAATGTTTTTAACCGTCATCGTGGACTTATACAACGATATCTTCATCTTCTATTTTTTTCCCTTAGATCAACTCATCGTGAGCTTTTACATTCATGTTTCCATCTCCTTTTCTTCCTTGGATCAAGTCATCGTGAGCTTATACATTCATGTTTCCATCTCCTTTTCTTCCTTGGATCAAGTCATCAACGATTTAGATATGTCCGTATTTCCATATGTCCGTTGGATACGTTTGTTTGTTGTGATATTTTTTCCATTCGTCGTCTTTTGATGTTGTGTGTATCTTGATAGCGACCTTTTGGTTGAAACGTTGAATATGATTTTTATATTGTAATTTGTATGTTTTCTTGTGTGCACATCATTTCCCTCTAGTTTTAGATATAGTCTATCGTGTCTGATTGTAGCGATTATATAAACCTGTGTAATACGTAAGTACAAGGAATAGAAAAAAGTTGATAAAACAACAGAAAACTGCAACTGTTAGATGTCGTGTAATTGTTCATGAGCTCAAAGAAAGTAGAAAATGGGAGCATCTATGATAGTCATGTCTACACTGATGATTATCTCTCTATTTACTAATGCATTCATTCATTTCATAACTTAATTTCATATTCATTTTATAAGTCCATTTTTAAAATTTCTAATCATCATTGGTCATAAATTTTCTAATGCGATTCATCATTGGTTATAATCATAATGTATATTATCTGTCCTATTGAAATACTGCTGTTCCTTATCTATAGGAAGCAAATACATGTATAGTTTTGTGAAATACTTCCTTACATTTGTCAAGTCTTCCCTAACGAACAGTGTGCCGAGATATATTTTACGTATATATATATATATATATAGTTTCAAAACACCATATTAATAAAATTTTCACGCATTTTAAATGTGTGAAAATGTTATTTCAATAGGAAAGCAAATGCAACGAAATACAATTTAAAGTTGTGAAAGTTGTTAACAGACATTTAAGTTGTGAAAGTTGTTAACAGACATTTAAAGTTGTGAAAGTTGTTAACAGACATTTAAAGTTGTGAAAGTTGTTAACAGACATTTAGGTGTTTTAATGTATTTTAAAATGAAAATGTGTCTTGCTTATTTGTTCATTTCTTCCTTTTCTTGGGCGTTCAAACATAAACTCTTACTGGGTCTCTCTTACAACAGTCGTACTAAATTTCCAACAGGATGTAGTCTAGAGAATGGAAATGCGTTGCGTCGCCGTTTTAATTAAGCCAATTGCCCGATACGTCCATCTTCGGTGGTATTTGTTTATTTATAATTGCTAACTTTCATACCAATATTTCTGTAGAATATTTTATTTTGCATAATATATACAGGAAGTGTGGACTTCAATAAGGTGCTCCTCGAAATATGGTAACAATCTTATGAATTTGTATCTCTGTACTTTTCCTGGTTGCTATACTGTTCCAGAAAATGTTGCGACACAACCATTCTGATCGATATACCTGCATGGGCGCATCTTGGTCCTTGTGCCACGTGACAACAATGGCATTCTCTCAGTTTCCACAACTCAGAAATTCACAACGCCAAGGACACGTCACGAAATTCCCAGCTTTCTGTAGTTCCAACCACGAGCAGGAGTGGCATTATGTAGTTAGTGATGGTCTAGTATGTGGAACAGTAGCTGCTCAACCATGGACAGTGCAATAACAGCTACTGTTGTTTCTGATAGACATATCTTGAAAGTAAAACTATAGATATTTCTAGAAAGTAGAATTCAATTTGATATAAAGTTATTTAAAGTAGAATATACATATATATATTATATAAAGTTAGTTGAAGGATCATTATATATGTAATAAAGTAATAAAGTTATTGAAAGTAGAATTATATATGATATATTAGTTATAGAAAGAAGAATATATATATATATATATATATATATTATATATATTATATATATATATATATATATATATATATATATATATATATATATATATATATATATATATATATATATATATATAAGTTATATTTATTAACTATTTGTTAACTTGTTACGTATTTACTATTTTTTATTAATTGTTGAAAATACAATGGTATATTATATATTCATTTAAAGTAGATTAGTAGGCCGAGTTGTCAAATGTCAAATAGTCAGAACGCCGACCGTCCAATCGCTATGACACTGGCTCAAATAGCGGTTGGGATTGCATTTTTTTATGTTTCGGAGGAAATATTAAAAAGTTCACTTCTTTACATGTCATTTCTACTTCTAGCACAGAGTTGAGTTTATTACCACATATACATCTTGCACTTGTAGGCTCGTGGTAGAGGGGTCAGTCGTCCTGAATCAGAGATATAACAAAATTAGACTAGCTTTCACCGTTGAAAGGAAGACTGCTCGCAATGAAAGGTGCATATTTATTTTCACATCAAGACAATTAAGTGGAACTGACCTTAAGTTCGAAGCTCAATCTACCACATCGTATTTGCGATGCCAGCGTATATACCAGCATCGACTAAAAATTCTAACAACAGTTGAATAGCAATATGCCTATACAGGATATACTAACTTTATGTATTTAAAATATAAACTTGCACTCCTGGGCAAGGAATCGTGGGACAGTGAAAGAATGAATATAGAAAAACACTTACAGGAGGACAATCAATCGTTCTTTAAATTAATATATATATTGACAGTAAAATAATAGATATTTACGTAAGTTAGTATTGTCGATATATCTTGGAAGTAGAATAAATGTTATGTGTTTAAATTACAATTTAAATATATCTCTTGAAATGGAAATAATAGACATTTATTAAAATTAGGATAGTAGATACCTCTTGTATGGGAAATAATAGATATTTCTGTAAATTAAGATAGATATCTCTTGACGATATATTTATATATAATATTCCACACACATTCTTGATGTTTTTTTTCGAAATTATCAAGTGAGCCAGAAACTCGCCTTCATCAAAATTGTACTAAAACACACCCAACCTTTCCCCATAAAAAACTATTGGTAGTCAAACATATCTTAATTTGTAAAAGGAAGTAGTTAAGCTAAAGTGTTACCAACATTACAATCGTTGGAATGTAACTAAAATAAAACCCGGCTTTTAAAATGTATATATGTCAGTCTGTACGCTGGTTTTCGTAGAATATGTTCCTTAAGCACTTACGACATAATATATTTTTCTATAGGATTCTTTCACGACCGTCTACAGGATAGGACATATTGATAAATGGGAAATCATGCCTTCTTAATGACTCACTTAAATATCACCGTAATTTGCATTGGCCACTATGATTACACTTTATGTGACGGACAACGAAAATCAACGAATAGTCAAATTCTAGATGGCTGGATTTTTCATTATCTAATTTGCTCTTATAGTCATTGTTGTTAATATAACGATATATGACATTTCTCAAGCCGTGTGCCAGAGCCAACTGCCATTTAGTGCTCACGTAGATAACACGTAAATTTTCATACATAATCACGAAAGTAAGCATGACAATGAAAGGCTACGGAAACCCGTGTACGCACTTTGTCAAAGTAAATTATTATTTTTATATCTATACCAAAACGACATAACAACAAAACAGCGAATGTGCCCTGTATTATCTCAGCCGCAATGTATTCAGGTTCCTGATTTTTCACTGACAGTCTGGTGGTTTATGTCTTTAATTATTTTACTTTTTAGCTGCTTCTCGCTGTAATTTAACTATAGTATTCTTATAATACATTATTAATTAAACAGACTTCATGAACAGAAAAATAGATTATATAGTCCACAAATCAATTGTTATACGTAATCCAACTGTTATACTATAGCAAAAGTTCTTTACCTCGGAGGTTGTAATCCGCCGAATCATAGCATCTTTTTTTGTACAATTAAAAGGCTCTAATATAACCAAGTTGAACTAATCAACGGTTGAAAAGATCGTTCCTCACTATAAGAGTTAATTTTATTTTAACAATAATATTAATAAAATAATTGTTGTACGTCATATTTCTTTTTAACACAAGTTACACTGAATACCAAACTGAAATCAAGTTATCACCAACGTGATATTTATGCTAAAATTTTATTGATTCGAATGTGATAATAAAGCTAATGTAGAAAATAATTATCTGCAATACGAGTGATGTTCCCATAATAAATGTCCGCAATATGAGTAATAATTGTCCGCAATACGAGTAATGTTCCCATAATAAATGTCCGCAATATAAGTAATGATTATCCGCAATACGAGTAATGTTCCCATAATCAATGTTCGCAATGTGAGTAATGATTGTCCGCAAAACGAGTAATGTTCTCAAAATACAAGAGCACGTTATGACGTTGTAGAACTATATATGTATTATCGTTGAATAAATTTTTTAAGGTCAATTTTATTCGAAAGCACCATATGCATATTAAATATATTTTATCATTATTTAATTAAAATCTAGTAATTTGTTTTTCTTATGAACACAGAACAACAGTAGTTCACGGGGACGGATGGCTAGAAGGACTCTCTCATAAAAATTGGGGTTCAAGTTCAAGCTGCGATTAGGAAAGGACTTTTGTCTTTGTTAGATACAATATAACTTCTTTCCAGTCAGTACACGACGTATTGACTCCTGTGTTAAAGTGGACTTTATTTCTACTGCTTTTAAAGAGCTACCCCGCACTTAACCGGAGAACATTCAGTAATGAAAGTTGTTTCAAACACAGACTATAATTGATTGGCAAAAATAAGTATCATTGTTTGGTAACAGAAACAGGATTGCCGGCTTCTCAACATTCTGAAATGTCATTCGCACTAGAATAACCTATTTGATCTTTATTCCTACGACATTCATATTCTTTTTATGCATGTCATCTATCGACAATTAAGTTCACGTGGGTTCAAAACCACTTGTCATTTCTGGAAAGTGTCACAGACGGTAGCTTTGAACTTTAGCCTTACAGTTCATTCAATAGAAGTACATTATTGTGAATAGTTTGGTGTTGCAAGTGGTAAATCAAGGTCATATATCGTTGCAAGAATGAACTTTTTTTTTTCATGAGTATGGTCAATGTCTTGAGGTTCAACGGGCATCATTTGTAGATGTGCAACAAATATTCTTGAATTTGGCCCCTTGTCTTGAGGTACAACAGACACCATTTGAAGATGTTAAACAAATATGATGCATTTATCTACAATCACACCAACGCAAGCCAGATCGATGCTGCAGAAACGCATACTCAAGAGCAAGCAACCATGATAGAAAACATGAAGTCACACGTAATCCATCAAGGTAAGCTGTACAATGAGGGAAAATCTGGGTACTTCTTGTCATTGTTTCGATTCCTATTTAGTGCATTGGTATTATATTGCAGATGAAGACACGTGAGTAGATATATCAGTTTGTGATTGAAAATAATAAATAAAAAAAGGGATGTGTTCTTGACAGCAAATCTTATTCTGAACATAGCGAAAATTCCAGAATTTTTTGGCTGCAGCGTTTTTCTAGGCAATATTTACGTTTAATAGCTTATTATTGTGTCCTAGGTCCGAATGCATAAAAGCCTGAAGCTGAAATCGAACCGAATACCTTGGCAGTCCGAGACTCGAATAAAACCTATCAGCCACGGGCCGGATGTGGGATGTGTATTGCTCGTAATTAATAAGGTGTCGACTGGTAGGTAGAAAATGAATCATTTCTGTAATGCACGGAAGTAATAACTTTTTTTACTACCAAATTAGTTTCATTTAAATTGTGCTCTATACTACAGACTTTGCGCTGTATTTATCGGTTTTCTCTATACATTTGTGTTGAGTATTCATCGTTTTTTCAATGTATTTTGTGGGCAATTTATCGGCTTTCTCACATACTTTGTGTGGTATTGATTTGTTTTTTTCTATATAATTTTGAAGTATGTATCTTGATTTGATTAGAAACTAGTTTCACAGCACGTGGGGTATTCCCATAAGCGCTCCGCCCTCCGTTCCAGCAGCCATCATAGTGTATGTAGACACAGACCCGGTCAGATGCTGATTGTGTGATCTTCAGGACTTTCCAAAAAATTTACTTTTCCTCACCTCACATCTAGATACTCCCATTTCTAACATTCTCTGTATGTGTACATTCTCAGCCTCATTGACTAATCTTCATCCTGAAATGGATTTATTACTGCTTTCATTATGTCAGCTTTATCTCTTCTCAGCAAAAGTGCCGTCAATCGCCGCATTGTCTGCCAATAAGTCGGCTCTCTCGTTTCCTTTTTTCCCCAGCATGACCAGAGCAGTTTAGCTATCTATTCGCTAAACCATTTGTTGCCTTTCAGCGCCAGTGGTAGAAGGGTTTTCTGGAGACGGCCCTCTTGTATGCTAAGTATATTGTGGAATTTGTCGCCTCTTCTATTTCAGTGGTCCATCGTTTTCGTGGTCGGCCTTTAGGTCTGCCTTCACTGTATCTGTGTAGCTAAGCTTGCTGTGGTTTGATGTCTGATGGTAGTCTGCTGATGTGTGCAAACCATTTGATCTGTTGTCTCTTAATATATTCCAAGATTGGGGTGGAGTCTGTTTTTTTTATCGAATGTCCTCATTTCTCACTTTGTCTCTTAGCAATATTTCTAGGATTCATGCTTAGGCATGCCATTTCAGTTGTTACAAGTTTACCTTTGTCTTGTGCTGTTGTTGTCCATGTTTGGCCGTGGTAGCACAGAGCTGGCATAATGATCGTTTTTAATAGCGTTATTTTGGTATTTAAATCTACATTTTTGTTTCTGAAGATTGGTGTCATTTGCCTTAGGGTTTAGTATGCTTTACTACATATATTGTGTATATTTCTTCGCTGCACCAGGGCAGTATATCCATTTAATGCTATGGACATTTGAGTTGTTCAATAAATCCCACCATTCGTTTCTCAGTATGAACTTTTCTATTTTGCGCAGCATGCTCTGACAATATGTGAGTATTACGAGTGTTGATGTATCAGTTATCAACCAAATAAGTGCTGCTGTAACTCCTTCTATCTCCATCCTCATGCTCGATGTGACAGTTGAATATGCTGAATATTTCTCAACTAACTTCACGCCGTTTCTATGTGCAACAAAACCCCAACCGCTTTTATTTGTGTTTCTGCTAACCGAACCATCTGTGTATATAATTATGTCTTGTGGTTTCTAGTGTAGTTGGGCAAGTTCGTGACTATATCCTGAGCCCTGACTGCCGTCCATTTTCGACACGATTTATCTAGTTGTATCATTACTTTAGTAAGTGATTTCTTGTCAGTGTCTACCTCCACCCATTCACTGCTTTTTCCTGTTTATTTAAATTCACACACTCTGTGTAGTGTGTCTTAGCCTCTGCCAACCATGATCTGCCACACTTTATTCGTTTTCCCTTTGACTCATCTAGACGATGGTGTAATGAGTATTGGTTGTATTCTGTCACTGTATACGTGCTTGTGCTACCTGATGTCGCTCTCCAATGCTGGGGAGATCAAGCAGAAATCTCATAGCACTGATGGGTGTATCTCTAGTACACCTCAGTTTCATTGCCTCATTTTTTACTTTTCCAATCTATCGACTTGTGTCTGTAATAGTGTTAGTAGGCCGAGGCCATAATCTATGACAGATATCAGCATTACTTGTAACAGCAGAAAAGTACCCATTGCCGCTTTTCAAATGTCGCCATAGCCTTGATAACACTGATCTCTCTTTTAGCTATCCGAATAATATTTGTTACGTGTTTGTTGAATGAGAGACTTGTTGCCCTTTCAAGAAACTAATGGCGCATGGCAAATGGTCGCTTCCATAGATAAGTAAAGAATTAGTTATCGCTTTTCCCTACATACATTCTGAAGTATTTGTCGAAGTTCCCTACATACTTTGTGTGCTATTTTTTGGTTTTCAATACAGACTTTGTGATGTATTTATCAGCTCTGTACACACTTTGTAGGGTATTTATCGGCTTTCACTACATACTTTGTGCAGCATTTGTCTGTTTTCTCCACATAATTTGCGACTATATTTGTTGGTTTTGTGTACATACTTTGTGGATTATGTAGGGACTATATTTTTTCATTTATTCTTTTGATGTAATCATATAGCGTCATATTTTACTTGCTGTGTACTTTTTTGCTTTACATTCTTAATGATAAAGACCTTATGATCGAGACGTCGTTTTTATGTAGTTTTCTGTTCGCTTCTAGTATTGTCCTAAATTTAATATTACCGTAAATGTTCACTTTTCGCGTATGGGATACATTTTTCTGCAGTTCCACTTATTATCTATAAGTAAAACACCTTATAAGTTATAAGTTGAGATACTCTGGCAAATATGTTAACTTTTTTCTTAGTATTTTCTTTCTTACTTTGTCTCAAACATGTCACAGAGTTTGATAAATCCCTTCATTGTCTTATCGTACAAGGAAGATACCAACTTGTTTCTGCACTTGTCAAAAATAGAGGAAAACGATTTTGTGCAACAAAAACAGCTTAGGGAACTGAACATCACTTGTTATATGGGGCAGTTTTTTTTATAGAGAAAAAAAAGTGCCGTGGACCCAGGTAAGGTAAACTTAAACTTTGCGACAACTTGAAATAGAAGTGACAGAAGCACTTCTAAATGGTATCTGAAACAATGAATTCACACTCACTGACCTACTGCTATCCACATTCATAACGTTACCACATGTGTCCAGAATTTATGAATGCGAAGAACAGTGGCTTCAACGTGTCATATGGCCCAAGATTCAAGGGACAAAGAAGAAAAATATTAACAGGGGGGGGGGGAAGGTTATATCATCTGACATTTGCTTCAGCATATCGGCTTCGGCATATCGGCTTCAGCATATCGGCTTCATCATTGCTTCTGGATCATTTTCACCCTATATGGGATGGGGCAACCAAATCAACCCCATAACCTTCTTAACTGCCACTTGTAACATGCATGCAAGGGAAACAGTTTTGCTATCGGGAACATCGTTTTGAGTGATATTTAATTATATATATATATATATATATATATATATATATATATATATATATAGTGTGTGCTAGGCTCTGCTCGTCTGTGAGGGCCAAGGTATCAGTTTCAAGACTTGACAGAGGCAATTGCACACCCCGACCGTTCAGAAAGCAATGGCAAACTACTAAATGTATTTATATTTCCTATAAAATCACGACAGCTCAAAACTGCTTGGTTACTGGCTACATCTTGAAAAGAAAATGTTAACAAAATAGTGATACCCTGGGCGAATGTCAACAAGTAGTTTTTCTTTTTCTCTAGGCTCCGGGGTTAGGGCCTCTACGAGAAAAATTGTTTCAAGAATGATCCACGGAGAAAAATTGTTTCAAAGGAGACCGCGAGAGGGAAATAGTCCCTGAAGGGAACATTGATAAATAAACATATAGAACCACCGATGCCGTATCTTGTCTTATCTTATCCTTGTGTGCCGCTAGGTGTCATGGGGAGCCAACGTCTTCTGTCATTTACTAAGTGTGATGCCACTGACATAGTGTAGCTTTGGCCCTCTAGTATTTGTCATCTTCAGTATTACCTATCTTCGTCTTGGTCTTCCCCAGTTGTTTTTTTCAAATGATGTTCTATTGAAGGCTATCGATGGAATGCGATTTGGTTCCATTCTGATCAGGTGGCCAAACCATTAGATTGATTGAGTGTTTATGTATTCTTTGCGCGATATTGTTTTTATCATATTTCTTATAGTGTCATTGTTTATCCTGTCTCTTTTCTATTGCTGTTCTCAAGCACTTCATTTTAGCATAATGTTAGTTTGTGTTCTAGTTTCTCTTTCAAGTCCAAGTCTGGCATTGCTTGAACAGTGTCGTCATGAACACTGTGTTTATTAACGTTCTTTTGGAGATCATATCGATGGTCTGGAGTTTCAGAAGTGCTGCTAAATGATATAAAACTGCGTTTGCTTTCTGACATCTTGTCTCTATTTTTCTATCCAGTCTCACGTTTCCGAGAACGAACTGCCAAGATACATAAATTCCTTTACTGGGTTAAGTTTTGTGCCGTCTATGTATATTTCTAGTGAGGATCGATTTCTGCATATCTCCAGTGTCTCTGGTTTTGGTTTGTTGATTCTCATGTTGTTGGTTTCGTAATGAGTATTTAAAACGTTTAGGTGTTTTTGCAACTCAGATGTATCGCTGTATATCAATGATCTTTTGCGAGTAGCAATTCATTTATGATGTTACTGTCCTCTTTTTCTCAGTTTTCTTGTTCAGGTTGGTTTTCTTGTTATATTACTTTTAGATTTCTTTGAGTATGTTGTCTATATAGATGTTGAATAGGAGCGGGGATAATACACATTCCAGTCTGACTTGTTATTATGAATGTGTCTGTCATTTCTTCTGGTGTTCTTACTCTAGCTTTGCATCTCTGATATAGTGCTCTGGTGTTTTCTAGGAGTTGGCCATAGAATCCGTACTCTGATGTAACTTATTATATTATCAGTGAGGTTTGAACAAAGTGACAGAAATAATTAAATACCATCACAACAAGCGTGATAAACATAATTAAACAGACATTATTTTTTTTAAAACAATGTGTCTATTTCATTTTTACATTGAATAAGTTTTGACTTTATAAACACAATGACAGGAAGTCGCGGTAGAATAGTGTCTAAGTCACTCGCCCGCTGAGCAGGTATCTTGTGGTAGAATAGTGTCTAAGTCACTCGCCCGTTGAGCAGGTATCTTGTGGTAGAATAGTGTCTAAGTCACTCGCCCGTTGAGCAGGTATCTTGTGGTAGAATAGTGTCTAAGTCACTCGCCCGCTGAGCAGGTATCTTGTGGTAGAATAGTGTCTAAGTCACTCGCCCGTTGAGCAGGTATCTTGTGGTAGAATAGTGTCTAAGTCACTCGCCCGTTGAGCAGGTATCTTGTGGTAGAATAGTGTCTAAGTCACTCGCCCGCTGAGCAGGTATCTTGTGGTAGAATAGTGTCTAAGTCACTCGCCCGCTGAGCAGGTATCTTGTGGTAGAATAGTGTCTAAGTCACTCGCCCGTTGAGCAGGTATCTTGTGGTAGAATAGTGTCTAAGTCACTCGCCCGTTGAGCAGGTATCTTGTGGTAGAATAGTGTCTAAGTCACTCGCCCGTTGAGCAGGTATCTTGTGGTAGAATAGTGTCTAAGTCACTCGCCCGCTGAGCAGGTATCTTGTGGTAGGATAGTGTCTAAGTCACTCGCCCGCTGAGCAGGTATCTTGTGGTAGAATAGTGTCTAAGTCACTCGCCCGTTGAGCAGGTATCTTGTGGTAGAATAGTGTCTAAGTCACTCGCCCGCTGAGCAGGTATCTTGTGGTAGAATAGTGTCTAAGTCACTCGCCCGTTGAGCAGGTATCTTGTGGTAGAATAGTGTCTAAGTCACTCGCCCGTTGAGCAGGTATCTTGTGGTAGAATAGTGTCTAAGTCACTCGCCCGTTGAGCAGGTATCTTGTGGTAGAATAGTGTCTAAGTCACTCGCCCGCTGAGCAGGTATCTTGTGGTAGGATAGTGTCTAAGTCACTCGCCCGCTGAGCAGGTATCTTGTGGTAGAATAGTGTCTAAGTCACTCGCCCGTTGAGCAGGTATCTTGTGGTAGAATAGTGTCTAAGTCACTCGCCCGCTGAGCAGGTATCTTGTGGTAGAATAGTGTCTAAGTCACTCGCCCGTTGAGCAGGTATCTTGTGGTAGAATAGTGTCTAAGTCACTCGCCCGCTGAGCAGGTATCTTGTGGTAGAATAGTGTCTAAGTCACTCGCCAGTTGAGCAGGTATCTTGTGGTAGAATAGTGTCTAAGTCACTCGCCAGTTGAGCAGGTATCTCGCGGTAGAATAGTCTTAAGTCACTCGCCCGTTGAGCAGGTATCTCGCGGTAGAATAGTCTTAAGTCACTCGCCAGTTGAGCAGGTATCTCGCGGTAGAATAGTCTTAAGTCACTCGCCAGTTGAGCAGGTATCTCGCGGTAGAATAGTCTTAAGTCACTCGCCAGTTGAGCAGGTATCTCGCGGTAGAATAGTCTTAAGTCACTCGCCAGTTGAGCAGGTATCTCGCGGTAGAATAGTCTTAAGTCACTCGCCAGTTGAGCAGGTATCTCGCGGTAGAATAGTCTTAAGTCACTCGCCCGTTGAGCAGGTATCTCGCGGTAGAATAGTCTTAAGTCACTCGTCAGTTGAGCAGGTATCTTGTGGTAGAATAGTCTTAAGTCACTCGTCCGTTGAGCAGGTATCTCGCGGTAGAATAGTCTTAAGTCACTCGCCCGTTGAGCAGGTATCTTGTGGTAGAATAGTCTTAAGTCACTCGCCCGTTGAGCAGGTATCTTGTGGTAGAATAGTCTTAAGTCACTCGCCCGTTGAGCAGGTATCTTGTGGTAGAATAGTCTTAAGTCACTCGTCCGTTGAGCAGGTATCTCGCGGTAGAATAGTCTTAAGTCACTCGCCCGTTGAGCAGGTATCTTGTGGTAGAATAGTCTTAAGTCACTCGCCCGTTGAGCAGGTATCTCGTGGTAGAATAGTCTTAAGTCACTCGCCAGTTGAGCAGGTATCTTGTGGTAGAATAGTCTTAAGTCACTCGTCCGTTGAGCAGGTATCTCGCGGTAGAATAGTCTTAAGTCACTCGCCCGTTGAGCAGGTATCTCGCGGTAGAATAGTCTTAAGTCACTCGCCAGTTGAGCAGGTATCTCGCGGTAGAATAGTCTTAAGTCACTCGCCAGTTGAGCAGGTATCTCGCGGTAGAATAGTCTTAAGTCACTCGCCAGTTGAGCAGGTATCTCGCGGTAGAATAGTCTTAAGTCACTCGCCAGTTGAGCAGGTATCTCGCGGTAGAATAGTCTTAAGTCACTCGCCAGTTGAGCAGGTATCTCGCGGTAGAATAGTCTTAAGTCACTCGCCAGTTGAGCAGGTATCTCGCGGTAGAATAGTCTTAAGTCACTCGCCAGTTGAGCAGGTATCTCGCGGTAGAATAGTCTTAAGTCACTCGCCCGTTGAGCAGGTATCTCGCGGTAGAATAGTCTTAAGTCACTCGTCAGTTGAGCAGGTATCTTGTGGTAGAATAGTCTTAAGTCACTCGTCCGTTGAGCAGGTATCTCGCGGTAGAATAGTCTTAAGTCACTCGCCCGTTGAGCAGGTATCTTGTGGTAGAATAGTCTTAAGTCACTCGCCCGTTGAGCAGGTATCTTGTGGTAGAATAGTCTTAAGTCACTCGCCCGTTGAGCAGGTATCTTGTGGTAGAATAGTCTTAAGTCACTCGTCCGTTGAGCAGGTATCTCGCGGTAGAATAGTCTTAAGTCACTCGCCCGTTGAGCAGGTATCTTGTGGTAGAATAGTCTTAAGTCACTCGCCCGTTGAGCAGGTATCTCGCGGTAGAATAGTCTTAAGTCACTCGCCAGTTGAGCAGGTATCTTGTGGTAGAATAGTCTTAAGTCACTCGTCCGTTGAGCAGGTATCTCGCGGTAGAATAGTCTTAAGTCACTCGCCCGTTGAGCAGGTATCTCGCGGTAGAATAGTCTTAAGTCACTCGCCAGTTGAGCAGGTATCTCGCGGTAGAATAGTCTTAAGTCACTCGCCCGTTGAGCAGGTATCTCGCGGTAGAATAGTCTTAAGTCACTCGCCCGTTGAGCAGGTATCTCGCGGTAGAATAGTCTTAAGTCACTCGCCCGTTGAGCAGGTATCTCGGGGTAGAATAGTCTTAAGTCACTCGCCCGTTGAGCAGGTATCTCGCGGTAGAATAGTCTTAAGTCACTCGCCAGTTGAGCAGGTATCTTGTGGTAGAATAGTCTTAAGTCACTCGTCCGTTGAGCAGGTATCTTGTGGTAGAATAGTCTTAAGTCACTCGCCCGTTGAGCAGGTATCTCGCGGTAGAATAGTCTTAAGTCACTCGCCAGTTGAGCAGGTATCTCGCGGTAGAATAGTCTTAAGTCACTCGTCCGTTGAGCAGGTATCTTGTGGTAGAATAGTCTTAAGTCACTCGCCCGTTGAGCAGGTATCTCGCGGTAGAATAGTCTTAAGTCACTCGCCCGTTGAGCAGGTATCTCGCGGTAGAATAGTCTTAAGTCACTCGCCAGTTGAGCAGGTATCTCGCGGTAGAATAGTCTTAAGTCACTCGCCCGTTGAGCAGGTATCTTGTGGTAGAATAGTCTTAAGTCACTCGCCAGTTGAGCAGGTATCTCGCGGTAGAATAGTCTTAAGTCACTCGCCCGTTGAGCAGGTATCTCGCGGTAGAATAGTCTTAAGTCACTCGCCCGTTGAGCAGGTATCTCGCGGTAGAATAGTCTTAAGTCACTCGCCCGTTGAGCAGGTATCTCGCGGTAGAATAGTCTTAAGTCACTCGCCAGTTGAGCAGGTATCTTGTGGTAGAATAGTCTTAAGTCACTCGTCCGTTGAGCAGGTATCTTGTGGTAGAATAGTCTTAAGTCACTCGCCCGTTGAGCAGGTATCTCGCGGTAGAATAGTCTTAAGTCACTCGCCAGTTGAGCAGGTATCTCGCGGTAGAATAGTCTTAAGTCACTCGTCCGTTGAGCAGGTATCTTGTGGTAGAATAGTCTTAAGTCACTCGCCCGTTGAGCAGGTATCTCGCGGTAGAATAGTCTTAAGTCACTCGCCCGTTGAGCAGGTATCTCGCGGTAGAATAGTCTTAAGTCACTCGCCAGTTGAGCAGGTATCTCGCGGTAGAATAGTCTTAAGTCACTCGCCCGTTGAGCAGGTATCTTGTGGTAGAATAGTGTCCAAGTCACTCGCCCGTTGTGCAGGTATCTCGCGGTAGAATAGTCTTAAGTCACTCGCCCGTTGAGCAGGTATCTCGCGGTAGAATACTCTTAAGTCACTCGCCCGTTGAGCAGGTATCTCGCGGTAGAATAGTCTTAAGTCACTCGCCCGTTGAGCAGGTATCTCGCGGTAGAATAGTCTTAAGTCACTCGCCCGTTGAGCAGGTATCTCGCGGTAGAATAGTCTTAAGTCACTCGCCAGTTGAGCAGGTATCTCGCGGTAGAATAGTCTTAAGTCACTCGCCCGTTGAGCAGGTATCTCGCGGTAGAATAGTGTCCAAGTCACTCGCCAGTTGAGCAGGTATCTCGCGGTAGAATAGTCTTAAGTCACTCGCCAGTTGAGCAGGTATCTCGCGGTAGAATAGTGTCCAAGTCACTCGCCAGTTGAGCAGGTATCTCGCGGTAGAATAGTGTCCAAGTCACTCGCCAGTTGAGCAGGTATCTCGCGGTAGAATAGTGTCCAAGTCACTCGCCAGTTGAGCAGGTATCTCGCGGTAGAATAGTGTCCAAGTCACTCGCCAGTTGAGCAGGTATCTCGCGGTAGAATAGTCTTAAGTCACTCGCCAGTTGAGCAGGTATCTCGCGGTAGAATAGTGTCCAAGTCACTCGCCCGTTGAGCAGGTATCTCGCGGTAGAATAGTCTTAAGTCACTCGCCAGTTGAGCAGGTATCTCGCGGTAGAATAGTCTTAAGTCACTCGCCAGTTGAGCAGGTATCTCGCGGTAGAATAGTCTTAAGTCACTCGCCAGTTGAGCAGGTATCTCGCGGTAGAATAGTCTTAAGTCACTCGCCCGCTGAGCAGGTATCTCGCGGTAGAATAGTCTTAAGTCACTCGCCCGTTGAGCAGGTATCTTGGATTTCGAGTTTATCACTCATAGTTTTCACACACAAAAATAGCTTCCGTGGTCCACCCAGCTACCAGGATCGGCATGTGAGTGCCATACAACATGCTTTGAGAAGATGAAACAATTTGTGATTGTTAATGAGTACGTACTGAATGTGACAATAGTTAGACGGTTTCATATCAACGAATTATCTAGACATTAATGGGAACACTGTACTATGACGCTGATTCATAACTCAAATACCTTGTACATTAACTCTTTATTTGGTGTAGATCGCTAGTATGGTTACTCAAACTATCCAGCGTCACTAACAACCCGATTACAAAAACCGTGTTAGAGCAATTGAATATTAGAAAATCATATTTTAAAAATTGGTTACACAGCAGTTTTACGTGAAACACGCCCAATTGTATATTGACTTGTAAAATATATTACAGCTGAAACAGCCAAGGAAGGAAAAACTAATCGAGCGCCCAGGACAGTCAGGTTACGGAGAGGCGCCCAGGTCAGTCAAATTACGGCCATTAAGTCGTGCTTCTCTGACTACCGGACCCGTCTGGAGCTTCATAACGGCTACATTTACCAATATCGCACTCTTAAACCCGATGACATTAATGAGCACATGTCTCATTTATGACTCTTGCTGTTCTATAGTTTCTGTATGTTTCGTGTCATATGTATGAGTCATTTTTGTATATTCCTTGTCCGGTGTCATTTCTCCTCTTCCGGTCAATCTATATTACACATGCCAATGTGACCGTCCATATCGTTGCTGTTCCTTTTCTGTTTCATGTTTCAATTTTTTTAAATTTTTGTCATTATAAGGACCTTTATGTCGAAACGTCGATTTGTGTGTGTTATTATGCATTTCTTTTAAAATTCATTTCATCACCCAATTTCTGGATATACCTGTTGGATTCCAATTTTGCGCAGTAAGCACATATTTTGGGAAAACGAACTATGGTGGGACTTATTGAACAACTCAATTGTCCAGAGCATTACGTGGTCATGCCTGGGTCAGATGAAACAAGAGAGGCGACTTATTAGCAGGAAATGCGACACTAGACGGCACATTGCTGAGAAGAGATATAGCAGACTTAATAAAGACAGTAATAAATTCATTTCAAGATGCAGATGATGTCAATGAGGTTGAGAACTTGAACATTCAGAGAATGTTAGAAATGGGAGTATCTAGAGGAGAGGAAAGGAAAAGTAAATTTTATTTTGGAAAATCCCGAAGATCACACAATCAACATCTGACAGGGACTCTGAGTTTACATAAACTGGATGGCTGGTGGAACGGAGGGCGGAGCACTTATGGGAATACTTGAAAGACACATTCTGTATTTTTGGAACACGTTATGAGACAAGAAGGTATAGAATAATATAGTAGTAAATGGGAAAGGAAATATGTACTCTCTGCGCAAAAATGAAGTCCAATAGGTAAAGCTCGAAACAAGGTAATAAAGTTTTGCTAATAATAAGAAACACACATAGGCACAAACACAATTCGAAGTTTCGACCGAAATGTCTTTATCATAGAAAACGAATACATATAAATCGAAGACGACAGGTAGGGACGGCACAACTTGCAGTCACATGTCTAGCACATTAGCTTTACCTAACGGGGAAAGTGAGATCAAAGACAACAGCGTGAGAAAATATTAGATAGTCAAACATTGTTATATGGCAGAGAGTCAGTTAACAACAACCTTGATATATTAGATAGTCTAACATTGTTATATGGCAGAGAGTCAGTTAACAACAACCTTGATATATTAGATAGTCTAACATTGTTATATGGCAGAGAGTTAGTTAACAACAACCTTGATATATTAGATAGTCTAACATTGTGATATGGCAGAGAGTCAGTTAACAACAACCTTGATATATTAGATAGTCTAACATTGTGATATGGCAGAGAGTCAGTTAACAACAACCTTGATATATTAGATAGTCTAACATTGTTATATGGCAGAGAGTCAGTTAACAACAACCTTGATATATTAGATAGTCTAACATTGTGATATGGCAGAGAGTCAGTTAACAACAACATTGATATATTAGATAGTCTAACATTGTTATATGGCAGTCAGTCAGCAATAGTCGTGATTAAAAATACTGAAAATATAGTTGTGAAGATCCGACTGCACATGTTATCGTTGCACCTGATGATGATGATATAAGAATAGCTATAAGAAATAAGAATACAGGTAAGTAAACTGAAAGGTAAAATAAAATACAATACAATTGATTATTGGTGTCGTCATGTGTTCCCGGCGTTTAGGGAGTAAATAATATTCACGCTCCTTAACTTCCATGAAGTCACAAGAAGGGACTAAGGAGGTTTTAGAATGGAGTTAACATTCTATGCTATATAGGGTCAAGGTGATCCAGAATCCATGCTGAAGTCGGATGTGACAGGCCAAATGACGCAGATATCGCAACAACTTTGTAAATCATGACAACGCTTTCCATTCTCCGGACTACATCCTGCTAATTTGCAGGAGTTTGAGACCGAACACAGAAGAATATGATGAAGATTATTAAAACTAATTGTAGCTACGAATAGTTTGAATCATCAATCATAAATAGAAATGTTGGGTCGGGAGGAAAGAGAGTGTAATTAGTCTTCAAGTAAAACACAGCATGCAAGATCGTTAGTTGTATATCTTATTTATACATGATGTACTTGTAATCGTGTATTACTCTTTCAGAAAATGGTTTACAAATAATACAAGAAACCGGCAAGAGTAATTATTCGAATTAAGAACCAGTTCACTGAAAATAGATTGTTACTGGGCGTTTTGTTAATAATTCGTATATTTTTTTGTTGAATGTGGTGTGATTAGGGTGGGGGGGGGGTGTGGTGAGACTATTTTGATAATTGGAAATTCAGATCGAAGTTCGAGTCTGTAATCGATGTTCAACTACAATCAAATATCTCCGCCTCCCTAATCCAGACCATACATTGCCAAGAATAACGGACATACTCCATCCTCTGTCCTCATGATCACTGCACTACATTCACCCTATTTCCGATTCAATCTCCTCTTTCCCTTAAGTCTGCTCTTATTTTCCCCTCTCTTTTCTTCCACATTCTCTGTAGTGGAAGCACTCTGCTTCCTGTCTGTCGTATAGCAAGTCCCCCAATATCTGGGCTTTCCTTCAATTCTACTCCTTATTGGTTAGCCTGTCTACAGCTTCATTATTCCCACGAGTTCTTCATCCGTCAGATTCTCCCTACAGTATATCCCAAAGACGTAACTGATGTATTCTTTGCGGTCCAGAGTGTCCACTCACTGGATGGTGTCAACCAACATAATCTAATGAATGAAACGTATATATACCTTTGTTTAATCAAATTGAACTCAATGGTTATGGTAGATACGTTTGGAGAGAGAGAGTGTGTGTGATAGAGAGAGACATATATATATATATATATATTTATATATATATATATATATATATATATATATATATAGAGAGAGAGAGAATGTATGATAAAGAGATGAGAAATATAGAAATATAATGATACATGTAGATAAATATAGAAACAAGGATAGACAGAGAGATATATAAATAGATATAGGGATAGAAATACAAGATATAGAGAAAGATATATATATATACATGTCTTTATCTATCTCTCTATCTATGTCTCTATTTCTCTGTCTTTAGATATATCTATAAACGTATATATACATACACACATATATATGTATGTATGTGTGTATATGTATAGGTTTCTAGATATATCTATAGACAGAGAGATATAGACATAGATAGAGAGATAGATAAAGACATGTATATACAGATAGAGAGACATAGAGAGAAAAATAGAGATTAAGATACAGAGGAAGAGAGATACCGTCAGATTGTTGACGGTCCCAATGTGGGAGGAAAGAATGGCAGCACTATTTACATTCCATGCATGTCATAAGAAACGGTTAAGAAGATTATAAAATGAAGTTGACTGCGTCATCCCAGATAGGGTCAAAGTGGAACGAAAGCCATGCTGAAATCGGATGTGTCGGACCTAAAGACCCAAAATATTAAAGCAAAGCTGTAAACTATGTGAAAACTCATTTCGCTCTCCGGACAATTCTTCCCGCAGCTTATATTGATTCTATACTAGGATTAAATGAATCATCAATGATCCCATTTCGAATGAATATGTTTCTTCTTATAAACATTTACTGATTCTTCTCAATATGATTGTCTTAAATCTATACTGCGGCTAAGTAAGTTAGTTACTAGTCAGATCATCATAATGGCACACCGGACAATTCCATAGGTGCTCCGGTCTCATATTCAGTATGTCCTGCAACATGAGATTACTGGATGTTCCTGTTCCGTGTTCGTTGATCACTTCTCTTTTGTACACGCTGTTCGCTTCTTGCAACACCACGTTTTACTACTAGGCTCTCCACTCTAGCTACAGAAATAAAAAATTAGAATATTTTTCTTCTTCTTCTGCGTTCGTTCTCAAACTCCTGCAGATTAGCAGGGTGTAGTCCGGAGAACGGAATGTGCTGTGTCATAGTTTACAGCATTGCTGAGATATCAACTCCTTTCGGGCTGACACATCCGACTTCAGCATGGCTTTGGGTCACTGACCATATATGGTATGGGACAGCAAACTCCATCCCATAACCTCAATAGTCGCATTTTACGACTTGCGTGGAAGGTAAACAAGGTTGCTATTCTTTACTCCCCTTTCTGGCCCCGGCAACAGACGGGCGTAAAAAAAATATTCTAAAAATTATAATTATACACCACATCTTCCAACTAGTCAAACTCATTGATTGCATTCAAAATCTCATCCATTAAACTAAGACTTAGCCACTGTGGCGACTGCTGCAAGCCTGTCTGCTCATTTATTTCTCCTAACATCCACGCGTTTAGATACAAACATGAAGGTTAACTCTCTACGGCATAGACTGACCAATGACTCCAAACACTGCTAGCGTAAATAGCTCTTCCAGCTTGTAAATAGATCACTGATGACCCCATTTTGTATGAATCTGTTTCTTCTTATCCATACTTATTCTTCGCCAGTTCATAATGATGGTTCTATACTACTACTAAATACATCTATCAATTAGTTCGTTTCATATTAATATGCTTCCTTAGTGTTGTTTCATTTCATATTTTAGTTCCTCTGAAATGTTGTTGAACACAAAAGAAATGCAAAGAATATCAATAATGTGTCCTACGCTACACGTTTTAACAGTGCGTCACGTGACGTATTCTTTCGAGAACGTAGTCTTTCTTATGAGTCTCTGACATTTCTGCGGTCTCTGGAAAGTTTACCTTCCATGCATATCATTGAAAAGGCACCACAGGAGTTGAATACAGCGGTGATTGTTCCCATCTGGAAGAAAAAAGGCAGTAAGGGGGACTGCACAAAGTATAGAGGCGTATCACTCTTAAGCCACATAGGAAATATCTTTAGCATGATACTAGAGAGAAGGATGCGCGAATACATAGAACCACAGCTCAACAACACACAATTAGGATTTTGGAAAAAATAAAACGTGTACAGACGCTATCTTCGCCTTCAAACAACTTTCAGAAAAAGAAAGTAAACATAACCACGACTAATATCCGGTTTTCGTGGATCAAGAGAAAGCTTTTGAAAGAGTGGACAGAGCACAACTATGGTTAACACTACAGACATACGGAGTCCGACCACATCTGATAAGCCTATGTAAGAACATATACGCCAATAGTCAATGTGTAGTAAGAACGAGCACAGGTACATAAGATAATTTCAAAATTCACTCGGGAGTAAAACAGGGATGTGTACTATCCCCCATATCGTTCATAACATACATAGATCACATTTGCAAAGTAGCAAAGACAACTTAGAAAACAATTTGAAGGAAAGCTTAAACGAATTGCTATTTGCAGATGACCAAGTACTAGTAGAATCATCAGAAGAGCAACTAAAAAGACAAATAGACAGATTACATCGAACATGCCAAACCTTTAACATGAAGATGAATATAGAAAAGACCGAAGTAATTAAGATAGGAAGAACAGAAAAAAGCACCAATATATATATATATATATTGAAAACAACAGACTTAACCAAGTAACAGAATTCACATACCTAGGAAGCAATATAACAACAGACGGCAGGAGCAGCATAGAAATACACAATAGATGTAGTAAAGCAAACCAAGCCCTAGGACAAATGACATCAATCTTCAGAAACAAAAATGTAGATTTAAACACCAAAAAACACTATTCAAAATGATTATTATGCCATCGCTGTGCTACCAATGCCAAACATGAACAACGACAGCACAAGATAAATGTAAACTTGTGACAGCTGAAATGGCATGCTTTCGCAGAATCCTAGGAATATCGCTCAGAGACAGAGTGAGAAATGAAGATATTAGACAAAGGACCGGTACCACTCCAATCTTGGAATATATTACGAGACAACAAATAAAATGTTTTGCACACATCAGCAGACTACCACAGGACAGCATACCACAGCAAGCTATGCTACACAGATACAGTGAAGGAGGCCGACCACGAAAACGATGGACCACCGAAATAACAAAAGCGACAAACTCCAGAATATACTCAGCATACACAAGGGCCATCTCCTGAAATCTCATCCACCTCTGACGCTGAAAGGCAACAAAGTGTTTAGTGAATAAAAAGATAGATGAAATTAACCTCAATTAATAACTCTCACAAATGATCTATGACCGAAATAATTAATTCAACTACCATTAAGACATCAAATCTTCGCTTACCTAACACTAGCTATAGTTATGAAACAGCTACATTCGTAAGAATAAATTCATTTACACACACACAAACTAGATTAGTGGTCTGGTCTCTAAAGCCGGTATACCGGCATCACGTTATAATGGGCTAATAAAAACTTATAGGTCATTTTACCGATACAAAACAGAACATACATATTATTTGCCCTGGAACAAAGGAACAGAATTTCATAATACATCTTGTACGTTAATGCTGATCTAAAAGTCTAATATGGTTGTCCCGTGGCGTGAGCTGCTACCGTGAATCATTCACGGAGCACAACTTGTATTTCACTGTCGTTTGCTTTTGCCCTCTATGGACGAGCACACCATTATACAAATGTAAATTTTGAGAAGAGTTATGGGAGTCTAGACGAAACACATAACTCCCATTACAACAACAAACAATTGCAGACAGCACATCCCGTTTATTACTTGTATAAGTCGATCTGTATAAAAGCCGAGTAATTTACATTTCAATGACAAATTAGTGTAAAGAATTTAGTTCATATGTACATCGAAATGAAATTATGTCAAAACATCGATATTAAAATTTCATTGAAACGTGTGACTGAACATTTTCGTCCATCTACGTATGTGTTTATGCGGACGTTATCGACACAAATAGTACATCACATAGAAGAAAGATAAACACCTTTCCGTGAGATCAAACCGGCTCTTAATACCCAGGAGATTGTATTCTCCTACCAAAAATAAATTTATGCGTGGTAACAATTTCTGTTATATCCTAATTGGACTAATGTACGTGGTTGAAAGAAGCGTATCTTACCAAAGGAGATGCGTTTGTTTTTACTTACAGAAATATCGTATGTTGCATCTAATTTACATATGAAATATTGACATCGTCACGTTCATGGAGACTGTGAAGAAAGTGAGATGTAAGTATTTCTTCTGAAATGATTGTCTCGTCTTTCAAATATTATTTGATCAGTAATAAAATAGAGTGAAGTGAAGTCCAATTTTTTTAGAAGTGTGACAAAGATGACTTCAGTGCAGGATGGAAGGATGACGACGGTATGCAATTCTGGTATTTTCATGACTGGGGGTGCTTTGAGTGAAAGATATTGAAATTCATAACAGTTTCTAGTTTCGAAGAATTGAAATTATTTTTGTGTACAATTTTGAGTTTTAATACCAGAGCCGACAAAACATACATTCAGTAAATCAATATTGCATGTTGAATATGTTTGCATATGTGTGTGTGTGTTAACTATGTTTTCAAAATTATGTAGTATCCTTATATAAGCAGACCCCCCCCCCCCACACACATACTTCAATAGTGAACAAATGTCTACAAGTCTTGACTTATGCACAGTAATATACGGTACAGAGCTCAATACATATATGATCATACATAATAATACTAGGACCTCAGTAAAGATTGGGGTGTTACCTAAAAACAAATAAGCATTCGCCCCATTTAATTGCGATTCCCTAATTTCCATTACATTTTTATGACCATTTTGTAGAAAATAGCTAACGGAGGGGAGAGGGAGGGGGTTTACCCAGGTTTTGGATAAGTTTTTTTGTATTAAAAGTCATGTTCTAATTTCCTAACAGGGCTGATTAAACTCGCTCAAAATATGTACGAACTTGTAATATACGGCAGCTACTAGCCAAAGTCCTTGTTTTATCTAAGACTTGTGTACGGCCCAAGATAGCTAGTTCAATACATATGTGGTTATATACTTTAATATACTGTAACCAGTTTAAGAAGTATTTGGTTATCATCGGTATATACGGAAGCTAATTTAAGAAATATGTGATTATGCACAGTAATATACGGTCGTTAACTCAACAAGTACATGGTTATATACTGTAGTTAATTTAACAAGTATGTGTTTATATACGGCAATATACGGTATCTAGCTCCCACTTATATCTCTGCCTACCTCTTGCTCGCTTTCCTTTGACTTTATCCTCAAGTAAGGTCTTTAATAAGGTTGTCATGTCTTTTAATATGTCCAAAATATTTTATTTGCCTGATCTTTATTTCTCTTAATAGCTCTTTCTTCATATTAAGTGTTCTTAGCACCTCTTTACTTGTTTTCTTCTTCCACGATGTTCTCCTTATTCTTCTATATACCCACATCTTAAAGGCATCAAATCTGTCGTCTTCTAATTGTTTATTTAGTGTCCATGTTTCTGTGCCATACATTAATGTAGAATAGATGTAGCATTTTATAATTCTCATTTTTAGCTTGTTTGTAATTTGTTTAGATGTTAATATTTTCCCCATGTCATTGAAGGTACTTTTAGCCATTCCTATTCTCCTTTTTAACTTCTGTTTCACATCTACCATCATTTGTGACTAAGATATTGTCAATGTTTTACTTGTAGTTTCTCTCCATGTATGATTATGTTTAGCTTTTTTGGACTTCTAAATATTTATCTATCACTAGCCGGATACTCAGTATAGCTTCTCTGGTTCCTTTGTTTTTCCTAAAACCGAATTGTTCTTCACCGACCTCAGTGTCTATCTTGTTCTTAATTCGTTCATATATTATCTTGAGGAGTATTTTAGTTAAATGACTAATTAGACTTATTGTTTTATATTCTTTAGAGTCCACAGCCCTGGGCTTCTTAGGTATTGGTATGAATATTGATGATGTTAGTTCTTTAGGTATGTGTCCTGTGTCATATATATCATTGCAAGTTCGGTGATAGTATCCACACCAAAATCATTTAGAGATTGTATTATGTCAGCTGTAATGTTGTCGGAGTCTGCAGCTTTTTCACATTTTATTTATTTTATTGCATGTTCTACTTGTTTTCAGTATTGCTGGTCCATCATTGTTCTGTATTGTTGGTTAATTGTTCCTTGGTCGTCAAACAGTTCTGTCACATAAATCTGCCCATCTTGTAAGTACTTATGTTTTATCAAATATTATTTTTCCATTTTTATCTTTAATGCAGCCACCCCCATTTATAAATTCTTGAGACTAACCCATTTATAGGATTTTTCATATTTGTGATCAGCCCTATCTCTTATGCATTAATTTTGTCTTCTGTTGTATGGACATCTCCTCTATTTCACTGCATTTTGTTTCTAGCCATTGTTTTTTCGCTGTTATGCACATGTTATGTATCTCCTTCTCTATATTTGAGTATTTTGGGGTATTTTTAGCTTTCTTTCTTACATTTCTCTAATATTTCATCTGTCATCCATGTTTGTTTGTTCTTGGCTTTTCTTATTGATAAATTTTCATTTGCTGTTTGAATACTTTTGCTTAGACTGTCGCATTTATTGTCTATTTTCTCTTCTGGATTTTCCCTTCTGTATTGTTCCATGCATTCTATCATTAGATGTTCATATCTATTCCTTACATCTACAAGGAATTTTTGTTGTATGTCTGGTTGTTTTAGTGCTTATGCGTCTATCTTTGGATCTTGAACTCTTCTATATTCTATCTTTTTAAGTTTGACATGTATTTTGCACAGCACTGGATTACAGTCAGAGTTGATATATGCACCTGGATATGTTTTAGTGTTCTTGACACTATTTCTAAATCTATTGTTGATCATAATATAGTCTATTTGGTTCCTCTTTCTATTTCCATGACTTTTCCATGTATATAATCTTCTATTTTCATGTTCAAAGAATGTATTACATATGATCATATTGTTCTCCTCACAGAGCTGTATACGTCTTTCTCCTCTGTCATTTCTTGTCCTAATCCAAATTGCCTACAATGTTATGGTGTCTTCCTTTCCCTATTTTTGCACTATAATATAAACTGGTCAATTAAGTAGACTAAAAGGACTCAATAGTCGTGAAGAACTGATTTCATTGCAATCAAGTGTACTCCATCCTTTGACTTCTTGCACGTAACTCCGTAGCTTCAATCGATAAATCTCAGGGATCTCAGGAAAAAAAGTACATTTTATGAACATAAAATGGCAAGAGGGAGTCGAGCCCATGTCCTTTTGAGCAAGCCACTACTCCTGTGAGATCATCTATGTAGAAAAACAAGTAAATTTAAAATGTTACTAAACAAAAATTTAATTTTCAATATTTAATACCCAGACATAATTGTACATTTCAAGGGAATTAATGTAAAAACTACACCTCTTTTAGGCCACGAGCCTGTCTGACAAGAATTTCAATAACAGCTAAAACTCCATTGTTCCCTTGTTGTCAGAAGACATTGTGTTTCATAATCGCAACAACCGCAGACATAGTTCACATCCATTTGTTATAGCCAGGAAATAATAACAATTTCTTAAACTTCCATTTTCTGAGCCACGTCAGATGTTGAAGACACTCGGGGAGCATCTTGATTGATAATATAGCAGGCTGGCCTCTATTCATACATTAATCTGAGGCACTCAGCTCTCGACTCACTCATTTTCTGTGACATGGGTTCTGTATGTCTCGCAAGTTTAGGATAGAGTGTGTAAATAATCTAAACAGAAAGGTAACATATTGATTTGATGTTTTGAAAAAGAAATGAAGAGAGCGAAGTAGAAGCGTGTAGAATTAAAAATAGTACATTCTTCTTCTTCTTCTTCTTCGATCTCAAACTCCTGAAGATTAGCAGCATGAGGTGTGGAATACTGAATACGTTGCATGATGGTTCAGATAGTGTTGCATAATGGTTTACAGCTTGGTTGCGAATTATAAGTTTATGTGGTTGTGTACTTATGTACGTATGTGTTTGTTAAGAGAGTGAAAGAGACATAGAGATGGAGAGTATTACTGGTATATATATGCCTATCTTTTTTTATACCGTTATATATGGGCGCGAGCGGGTCAGTGGTGTGCGGTGACTTTTTCAAGGGGGACTAGGTTAAATCTATTGTGAGGTTTAAAATAAAATATTCTAACCATTTGTGATAGAATTATGTGAATTTCTCGGTGGTTGAGTGGAGACAGGACACATCTTACAAACCCAACTCGGAGGTAGAGATTTGACACACTTCACAAACCCAACTCAGTAGTATTAGGTCGTGGTTTGAAACCCGATCATCGACATTGCAATGACAAAACAATTGGATGTTTTAGTCTTGCTTAATGCAACAGGAGTTGAATAACAATGTCCTATGTAGGTTATGTTTCACTTGTTTATTTTTCCTATTATTACGTGAACTGAAACCTCAGATATTTCTTATGGCCCGGAATAACAATACTCGACATAGTTGGCGGCTCTCCAAAAGATGTTTAATGTGATGAATATAAAAAACAGAACATTCTGCTATTGAAATTGCGACCTCACTGAATCAACGACATTTAATCATCCTTATTCATTTGGTCACGGATTGGATTCTTATTTTTGGCGGCAATTAATTTTTAACAATCTATTTTTTTTTTTTAATGAACCCGGTACCTTTTTGGAATTGCTGTATATGTTAATTTTTTTGTTTTAAAAAAGTTGAAATTCGTCTAAATGATATGTCTTTTTTTCCTTCAAATATGAGGGCTCCAAATTTAAAAAAAAACATTCGAACGATAATATAATTTGTGAGACAGACGACCTACAGCATCACCACGGCTAGTTTTCTGACCTTTTTACATAAAGTGCACTAATTTTTGTGGACCATGTTTCCGCAGGCTAGTCCTTTTACATGTTCGTCTTTAAAAATATGTCACAGTTTGTTGAGAAGCAATCACTTTAACTGTTCATAAGATATAGTTCATTAACGGGAACATGTACATAAATCTAATTTTCACAATACTAACCCGTAGATAACACATAGTGAAATATTTACTAATTACATTATATGCTTAGTTTCAATATATTATCTGTGGCATTAAAAGACTAGATAATCTGCGCCTGGTCTACAGGGACGAGTAATAATTATCGAGTCCTTTCGATGCCAGCTTGATATCATTTGTAAATCCAACTAAAAGTTATTATTACAAAAATTGACAGAGTAGTACTGCTGAAAAAAAATTATATATATATATATATATATATATATATATATATATATATATATATATATATATATATATATATATATATATATATATATATATATATATATATATATATATATATATATATTATATATATGTATATATATATGTATATATTTAATGATTGGACAATCATATAAAATATTCTCCTTATTTGGTCTTTTCTCGTTTAGTTCTTGTTAGAGAATATATCAACCCGCATCGATTTTTGTGTTGAAACCTATTCTTAATTTGTACATATGAGGTCCCAATTGGTAAATCCAGCGTTGAAACACTTGAATGATTTACTGACTTTCAGTATAATATTCAACTGTGTGCGCATGAATGATTTAATAGTATCAGCTGTGTATATTTCATCAAGAAGACTCACCCAACTAGTCACTAGAATCATCAAACATCATCATTCTCTTAGGTGTTTGTTCTCAAACTCCTGCAGGTTATCAGGATGTTGTTCGTATAAAGGAATGTGTTGTGTGTCATGGCTTGTAGCATAACTGCGATATCTGCGCCTTTATACCTGACACATCCGACTACCATGACGTGTGATTCTTTTTTCATCAATAATGGGAAGCGACAGCCATCCCCACCTCCAAAACCTCGATAATCGCCTCTTAAGACATGAATGACAGCCGAAGTGTTGCTATTCTTTTCTCCCATATAAAGGACCCCGAAACACGGGCGATTTAGCACTTCTCATGGTCTCCCTATTGTATTTATATTACACCACCCAAGGTGTATATGCCATTGTTTATTTTATCTGTTGACCATATTCGGTTACGTGAAATGTGCCTTTCACTGTAAGGTAAGTTGCTTTCACTGTAAGTTAAGTTGCTTTCACGGTAAGGTAAGTTGCTTTCACGGTAAGGTAAGTTGCTTTCACGGTAAGGTACGTTGCTTTCACGGTAAGGTAAGCTCCTTTCACGGTATGGTAAGCTCCTTTCACAGTAAGGTACGGTGCTTTCAACCGCCAACATCAGTCAAAGCTGGCTAATTCATAGCCTAAAACCATAAAAAATAGTGAAGGTTGTGGTTCTAGTAATCAGGATCTTAGTGATGACTGCATTATTTAAAAGGTTTTATGGGAGCTGTGGTGATTTTATAACTACTGACAGGTGGTTAGCCTGTCCTCAACTTTCCTTAGTCGGATCTTATAATATGACTGAAAATAAAACACTGGTCCCGATTCTTAATATCTTGAATAGAATAGATCCCGGAACCAGTTGCCACGCAGATGACGACTGTTTACCCAGGCATGCTGACTAGGTTGAAACTCCGCTGGACTAGCCACATCGTCCGTATGCCAGATAAGCGCCTGCCAAAGAGATTATTCTATGAGGAGCTGTGCGAAGGTAAAAGATCAAGTGGAGGGCAGAAAAAGCGTTTCATGGATCACCTAAAAAGCTCTCTCTCAAGCACTGGAGCATCGATCCTAGCTCCTGGGAGACTACAGCACTTGATAGTTCAGCCTGGCACACCCAGATCACTGCTGGCATCACGAAATTTGAAAAAGAAAGAACACTGCGGGCAATCCACAAGCGCAAGAAGCGGAAGGACAAATTCGAAAATTCTTCTACCCCGAACCTTCAGCGCTCCTGCATGCACTGCAATAGAACTTTCCGTGCACGAATCGGACTCATTGGGCATCTTCAAACTCACAAACCAAATTAGTTAATTACCAATTTTAATTATTTGTTTTCATCCATTTAATGTTTTTCATGTCATGCTCACCTTCGCATGCGAAGGAGGAACATCATCATCATCATTTATCCAGTTTAAAACTCCATACGTGTGATGACTATTTACCCAGTTAAAAACTCCACACTTGTGATGACTATTTATCCAGTTAAAAACTCCACACTTGTGATGACTATTTATCCAGTTAAAAACTCCACACTTGTGATGACTATTTATCCAGTGAAAAATTCCACACGGGTGATGACTATTTACCCAGTTAAAAACTCCACACGGGTGATGACTATTCGCCCAGTTAAAAGCTTATGTGATAAGAATTGACTCCCATTCCACAGTTTCACGTTCCCGAAACAATAATTCTTTCAAATTTAGCAGTTGTCCTGCATAATAGAGTCAATGTGTTTCCTATTGATTACGTCCAGACAATGCTGGTTCGTAAACTATACGGAAAACAATAGAGCAACTGGAAAGACGGTATTATTTAGTAAGCTAAAGACATAGTTCATGCAAATGTGTGGCAATGGGTGTGCTGAGATGTCATGTGTTCTGTTAGCATTGGACAGATCAATACTCCTGCACGTAACGTTGTCTGTATGAGTAGTTGAATGTTTAGATCATTAAATGATATATGCATGGATTATTGGTTTTGTGATATTATTGCCGTTGTTATTGCGTTTATATTCCTTTAGTCAAATGTGCCTTTTATGGTGAGTAAGTCACTTTCATCAGTGGACGTTAATCAAATTTAGTTATGTCAGAGCTTTTAGCCATAAAAAATTACGGTCGCGGTTCTGTATATATTCCGGATTTGTGACGTGGTGGTGCAGCGCGTCTCGGACGGTTAAAGTACAAGGTTCAAAACCCGTCACGTGCAACCATTCAGAAAGCAATGACAACCTACAAAACCTATTTACATTGCCTAGAAATTCTGCAGCCAAATAATTTTAGGTTAAGACATGTGACCTGAATAGAATATGCCACCAACATTAACTAGCTAGTCTATATATTCAGTGGAGATATGCAGTGTCTTTCGTTCATTATACAGTCCTGCTGATTCATAGGGAATTATCACTATAAAGTGACTTCTTTGACTTTTACCATGATTTTCATTGGCCTTTTTGTGTATACTTTCTGTAGGCGGCCAATGAAAGTCACGGGAAAAGTCTAATAAATGCCGCGATGTTAGAAGGATCATTCCCAAATAAGTCCACGCAATTTATATCGTCGATGATTAGGGATAAGCACATTTCAAAGAGGCTAAGGATAACTGTCGTCAGGAAAACCGATGTGTTCACTTCATTGCAGTAGATGGTTGGTAGAAATTGGAAGCTTCCAGTAAATGTCAATATGTACAAATATTTCTCCCATTCTGCCTATCTGCTTCCTCGTATGGTCCATGCCGTGTGGCGTTGGTTATCATGTCGTTGCTCAGTCATCTAGTTGGTGTGCTTTCAATAATTTCCTATACCAATGTTCTGAGATTCGACAATGTTAGGTTGTCAAACATCTTATCTCTTGGTCTCCTCCTACCCATCCTGTTCTTCAACTTGCCTGTTGTTACAATGTGTTCCATCTTTTTTATTCTAATGTGTCCAAATAATTTGAACTGTTATTTCTGATGCGTGTACGCAACTCTCTTTTTCAATTAACTTCTTTCAAGATATCTTCATTACACCTTTTATCTGTCCATGGTGTTCTTAATATTCTTCTAAAAAAATCATATCTCTGCTGCCTGAATATAATTTTTCATTGTTCTCCTGAGAGTTAAAGATTCACTTCATACATCAGAATTGGTTCTAAGAACCCTATTTCTCACCTCATTTGACAAAGATATATTACGTATGATGGTCTTCATCTCGTGAAATGTTGTCTTTGCCTGGGCAATTCTACATTTGACTTCTTTAATACATCTTCCATCTGATGTTATTAATGTACCTAAATATTTGAATATTTTGACTTGCTTTAGACTGATCCCATCTACTTTGATGTTGCATTCTGGGGGATATTTATTGTTTGATATTACCATTACTTTAGTTTTTCTGATATTAATAATAAGCAATTTGTTTTGACTTTTTTTTCAGTATTCACCATTTCTTCTAAATGTATTTCATTTTCGGCTATCAAAAGTGTATCATCAGCGTATTGTGTTATGTTTCTAATATGGCATAGAACTAATACTCTTAGCATAATTTTGTATGGAACTCATTAATCTACATATGTCAAACTATTCTTGATTAGAATCTAGCTTCACAGCACGTGGGGCATTCCCATAAGTGCTCCGCTCTCCGTTCCAGCAGTCATCCCAGTGTATGTAGAGTTCTAGTAGATTCAAGACAAATGGGGAGGGGGAGGGGAGTGAACCAAGAGTGACTATGGTTTTAGCTTGGTGACCAACACGTATGTACAATAACCAGTCTTCTCGTAACAATAACCACCTATACTAGCGATATGGTTGCATAAGTCCACTTTTTGCAAATGGTGAAAACACTGGTCAGATTAGTTATAAACGAACGTAGGCAAAGAGCAATGAAAAATGAATTGAATCGGAGTAACCTCCTTGGCATAATTATTACGATGTTTGCTTTAAGTTCAAGTGTTCCTGGGCTTGTATCTGACTCATGATGTCTTGTTTAGGTAGTAATATTTTTCCAGATAATTCTGTTGATTATCGTTTGTAGTATTCGGAATTACGTGCTCTGGGTGGTACTCTCAGCAGACGGTGAATGTATTTGGGGAAACACTAGTATAATGAAGTCAATCCACTATTCCTTCAAAACTCTTTTGAAATACAGGTGAAATAACTATAACATTAAAATGTTATAGAGTGTCACCGATATAACCTGAAACATTGATGACAAGTTGAACAAATCCAAGTTAACAGATGTTTTGAAGAAGTTGTTAGGGAGAAGTAGTTTCAATTGTTGGAATACCCGCATCAGAATGTGGTATTATAGAGCGGAAACTATTCACCCAAGGCTTTCATTGGTGCAGTATCGAACTTCATCATTTTGCAATTCTCTGTTCAAGCATGCCATTGTCTGTTGTTGTCCATTAATAGAGGAAGTATTTGTGACACTTCATTTAAGCGATGTGTTATTTAGTACAGTTGGTTGCTTCTTGTCAACAATTGTTGATTTGTTGATAGTTTTATTAGTGTGACTTGTAAATGGGTAAACGATGTGTGATTTTGTGTGTATATAGAGAAAGTGAAAGAACGAGATGGGGAGAGAGGATGGAGAGCAAGAGAGAGAGATGGAGAACCAGTTAGCATATTCAATTGTTTCGATTTATTAATGTAAAATCAAGGTATGCTAAGTTTGGTCTGCTTGTTTTGATCGCAAATAATTACAAACAATGCAGCTCTTGTTTCCGTGTTTGTGATTGTTTGAGAGAGGGAGTGGATTCTCTGGAGTTTCATACCAACAAGGTTCTCAACGGCGCACAATACTTTGAGAAGAAGCCTCCTACTCAGAGAGGAAAGAGGGGGTGTGATAGCGTAATTCACAAGACGAAGTTATGTGGGGTTTCACCGAGATAAAATCTCCGCTATATACGTATGTTATCAGCTAGAGGTTTACAGTTGATTGTTGGTTTTTCTAGTTGGCTGCAGTGAGAGAAATCTTCAAACCTTCCACATACGCAGCTTCTTCTTGGTTTTTCTAGTTGGCTGCAGTGAGAGAAATCTTCAAACCTTCCACATACGCAGTTAATTCTTGGTTTTTCTAGTGAGAGAAATCTTCAGACCTTCCACATACGCAGTTAATTCTTGGTTTTTCCAGTGAGAGAAATCTTCAGACCTTCCACATACGCAGTTAATTCTTGGTTTTTCTAGTTGGCTGCAGTGAGAGAAATCTTCAGACCTTCCACATACGCAGTTAATTCTTGGTTTTTCTAGTTAGCCACTGTGAGAGTATCATTCAGACCTTCTACATGTTAAATTCTGAAATCTGTATCACAGCACGCTCTTGTACAAATACGAGCTCAGCTGCCCAGTAGTGGTTGAACGAACTTCCCCCCCCAGCCCCTCACCCGCCTTCAACACTTACACTGATGCGATGGTCACATTTCTCGATCTTTATAGCTTTCCTTACACAAGCCTTATACTTATTTGGTAATACATTGTTGTGTTTGATCAAAGACATACCAGAGACTAACATCACACCAGACGCCATTACCTTCGCAGAAGATTCGGCAATTTCCTTAATCTCGTTCATCCTAATTGCAGATTTAGACATATTTCCATGTTGAACTGGACATTTATGCTGATATAGTGTGCAATGCTAAACATTTTAATATGTGATTGAATAAGGGAAGTCTTTGCATACCATTTCCGTTTTCGCATAAATCGATTTCAGCCGGTTGTATGTTCCTATTACAATAGACTCGCACACACTAATTTGAGAACCACAAGCTAAAGATAATTCTCATTGTCAGGATCTTAGATACAAGAGGATGGTGATGATGATGCCGGAAATGATAAACCACAGAAAACCCCTTTTCCACTTTCCAGTGAATGAAAAAACTGATTTTAAACTGTCACCATGAAAAAACATGGTGTCGTCTAGAAATAACATAATAAAATAACGCCCTTTGCACACACTCGACGTTAAGTGTTCCAACGTTTAAAAACGGTACTCAAACTACATAGCGACTGATATAGCAACCCGATCCATAAATCACATATGTCACGTGTTAACAGCCAATTATTAAAACATATCATCTAATCCGAACTGTTTAATTAAGAGAAATAAGTTCTGGTGAAATAAGATATTGAAAATTTTTATATCAATATTTAAGACTCAAATTTCTAAAAATTTTCGAACCATGATCCCATTTTCAGTGGTCTCAGACCCTATTTTATGTACGCAAAGTGTCACCTACCGCTCATTTATTTTTTTAAATAAACAGATTTTAAATACCACGTTTGTGTACCATGTTTGTCTCAATGAACCTTCAACATCATGTATCTTGCGTTGATGGGGGCGCTCTGACCGACCTCATTTTCTCATCTCATGATTTCTACTTCTTATTTGTATTGTTTCCACAAAACAAATCTGATATCGGTATGTCCAGTACAATAACTACCAATAATATTCACTATTCTCTCATCCATTTAAGCTATGGCCTTATTTTATGGCTACCTCCTACAGAAAACATTACAATTCTAGAAGTAGTGAAGTAAATTGAAAAACATCCGATAATGTACAGATAGCAGCCACGGAATGTGATCATGCGTATAATGAAAACTGCGGAATTCGCGATGCAGCAGAAAGTTCAATATTGTTATTGGCGTGTATAGTAAACGAAAGAAGAAGAAGAAGAATTGGTTTGTAGAATTAATGTTTACCATTGTTGTGCAGTGAACATTCAGGCAGGAAATTATGGCTCCTAAGATACCAGAAGGATTCATATTCCAGCAAGATGGAACACCTCCATACTATACCAATGAAGTAAGAAACGACATTCATCAACAATCTCCAGATAATTAATTGGAAGATTATTTCCCATTGAATAGCTACCAGAGTCAGCAGATTTGACCACTATATTTCTTTCTATGGGGACACTTACAAATCTTTGGCTGTCAAACTACCCGTGAAGGGACGGGATAATCTTCGACAGTCAACATTATATATATGAATGGCTAACTCCGTACCTCTGTTATTGTGTCTACCCAGTATAGAACTCTCAACGGCTTTTCCATTTTCAATAAACTTGGCCCACAGACTAATTAGATAATACATTCCCTTAGGTCAATATAAGAAAACTTAAAGGTTGAAAATTACTGTCCAAAATCCATATCGATCAAGTATTGATGCAAGCATCTCCCATGATGACTGCATATTCTCTTGACCTTAATCTCATACGTTACTAAATCACTGAATGAATATGATTAGTTAATCTTCTTTTATCTCTGACAGCTGAACAAATGTACAATAAACAAATGCAGGATTTATACCTAGAAGTAACATTGATGTTTACTCGATATTACCAAGTTCACTATTCTTTCTTCTTTCCTTTCGCTAATGTTGCGTGTATATCTCTCTATGAGCAAATCGTACAATATTGTTTATATCAGTCGTTCTGTCTGTTCTTAAAATCAAATCTATCGATCGTCAAATTCTCCGGTAAACGTTGGCACTACGTTCTAGAAAAAATACGTCAAATGAGACAACTGAGAGTACGTAATATTTATAAAACTAAAATTTTACGCTGCCTTTCGTGTGTCCGAAACAGCTCACTTCGTAGGAGCACGAAGTTATAGTAGTGATAGCGACGTTATATATATTATATTCATATATAATATGAATATATACACACTCAGGACGTTGTGGTTGGATTACCAGAACCCCACTATTACTTTAAGGTTGTAGAGATCTAAGATAACAGAACTGGATTAACGTTCAAGGTTGACAGAAGCATACATCACTATAAGAGGTACATTTTACTCAACCAGTTAGTAACAAGAGTCTACACTGTTGTAACCTGTTATCAATTTCATGTTCTTTAGCATCTCTAGAAGCTTATTCTGTGTGAAATAATAAAAATATTAATTGAAATGTCTGTTAGTTTTGCATGGTATGCATAATTTACACACACAAATATGCCCAAATTTAACAGGAACTTAGATTTTCTGTTAACAGCTATCACGAAAATGTTCTTTTCATGAGTAGGCGCTCACATTGAACATGGTATGAATTAATGTTACAAGGACTCTAGTCAGGAGATAAACTAGGCATTGATGACTAAGGTGTCAGCACAGGTTGTTCCAACCAAAACTCTCAGAGTTGTAAAGTAGCTGCGTCAGAGAAAAAGCTTACCTATTGGGTTAAATACCTAATTTCTTTGAATATGAGAGTCACAATCAAGAACATACTTTTTGATTGCCCAAAAATAAGTAATTATGAAAAGTTAATAAATATTACATTTACGGGTAAATAATTATTTTCCAACACATAAACTGACCATTCTAAAATAATTATACTATTTGAAAATTATGAATTATAAAACCCTAACATCATGAAACATGTAAGACCACATGCAAAAATTAATGTGATAAGTGTGGTGGTTATTGGGATGTTAGATTATAGCAGACTGCGTGAGTTTGAAAATATATTATAGTATCTTGATTAGTACTAATGCATTGATAGTTTTCTGTTATTACTAGTTCATTGTTAGTTCTTTCTGTCTGTATCTGGAGGTCTTGGGAAATAGCCTAGATCCCTGCGGCGTATACATGTTAATGGACATTATCAAGTACATTACGTAAGTAAAGTGGAAATTCATGATTTTGAAGTAATTGCTGAAACTAGTCATACCGTTAAATATGCGAGGACTTTGTGACATAAACTATAACATATCATTTTTTTTTTAAATTTGAGCTGTGAAATATAACTAAAATCGAGTTCGTCCATGATTTATTTTTGCTTAATTATCCAAACGATTATTAAAAAATGTAAAAACCAATGCTAGCACGTATAGTGAGAAGAGAACAGACAGGTGCACTAGAGAGAATATCAACACTTTAAATTAAACGCTATGGAAAGTTCCTTAAAAAAATATCTCATGGACAGAGAGATGATTCAACGCAGAAGTCCGCAAAAATGTGAAAACAGAGGAAGATTCGTTAAAGAAAAAGATACACACAAGTTAACATATTTGTGCATGGTAAATAAAAACAATACATTATTGTCTTTCTCCCAGGTGGTTTGTTATCCACTATTGCCGTTAAACGTAGGGATGATTTGAGCTCTAGCTTGTGTTCCAAGGCCAGATGCGTCGCCCCAGCTGTGCTATGACCGCGTTTGTTCAAGATGTGTTCAATATACATTAGAACATCTTGATTCTTGTTTCTTTATTAGAAACTGGCTTCACAGCACGCGGGACATTCCCATAAGTGTTCCGCCCGCCGCTACAGCAGCCATCACAGTGTATGTAGACTCAGAGTCCCAGTCAGGTGTTGATTGTGTGATCTTCGGGACTTTCAAAAAAATTACCTTTCCTTCCCTCACCTCTAGATAATCCCATTTCTAACATTATCTGTATGTGTACGTTCTCAACCTCATTGGCATCATGTGCATCTTTAAATGAATGTATTACTGCCTTCATTAAGTCTGCTTTATCTCTTCTCAGCAATGTGTCGTCAATCGCCGCATTGCCTGCCAATAAGTCGGCTCTCTCGTTTCCTCTGACCCCAGCATGACCAGGACAGTATATCCATGTATATCCATAGAAGCTTCATGGCACGTCATCTATACAATCCCGTAGTCGTAACTTTCGATAACAGTTACCATGTTGTTCCGACAGGCCGACGTTGGGCTTGAACTAGTTACAGGCACGGCGTGGGTGGGCGAAACAACAAAGAAACCTGTCGCAAGGGCCAGAGTTGTGCCCTGATGTTGACGTCTGTTTCGGCAGCATTCGATTTGAAACATCATCGAGTCGAATGGCTGCTGGAACAGAGGGCGGAGCACTTATGGGAATGCCCCACGTGCTGTGAGGCCAGTTTCTAATCAATAATCAAGAAGAGAATCCATGTAATGCTCTGGACAACTGAGTTTTTCAATAAGTCCCACCATTCTTTTCTTATCATGAATTGTTATGTCTTGCGCAGCATGAGAACTATTAATCATGAATCCTTCGGGAAAGAGAAGCAGAGGCGTTTCATGTTGCTTCGTCGATGGACATAAGTTATGGATGTATTTTTGAAAGTAAAACTGAAGGAAGCTTAGAATAGTTTGTTTATAGATTGGCAGATGATTACGTTCTTTACATGGCACGTCGCATCAAATAAACAGATGTTTATGTCTTGTCATCTTAGATATTTATGTATTCTTTTTATAGCAATAATCATTTTCATCGTTGTCCCCAAATACACAGTTGGAAACAAACGAACTGACAAGTTGGCTGACTCTGGCACTATAATAGATGGTGAATCTATGGACAAACACAGTGCTCTACGTCATTCACCACAAACGAAGAATTTTGAGGTCAATGAACTCCAAGCAGTTTATAGAGAATATGGGAATGGGATTGAGGATCGGTGTGACTCGGATAGAACAGATTGTTACTAAAGATGGAATGGGGGTGGGGGTTGACAAAAGATGACGTCAACAATACAGTTTTTATGCTCTAATGAAAATTGTTTGAACTTGAAATATTTTTGAAATAACGTGTATTTTGCCGTCTTTTCCTGCAAAACAATTTTGATTGGGGGAGGGGGGAAGAGGATAATAGAAATACTAAATGGAAATCCTTGAAATCTTGACAGCTGTGGTCAAGGGTCGAAGGGGGTTAAAAATGGCCAATGGAATGTTAACGTAATTTATGGACAACCCCAATACAGCACATGTTCAATTATATGTTATATATTTGTTACAACATCAGTCATATGTTATATGTTGTATATTATAACATCAGTCATATGTTATATATTTGTTATGACATTAATCATATGTTACATATTTGTTATGTCATCAATCATATATTATATCGTGAAAGATTTGCTGAAGTAAAGATTTGATGGTCGATGGATCTGTCTCGTGTGTGAAGATATGATGGTCAACGCACATAAACCTAATGATTTTATGATCCAATTATTACAGGAAGACGCGCAGCTGATGAACAAGAACAGGATGGACATAAACTTGTAATACGATTCTTGACTTGAAAGTGAGAAATGCCGGAGAAATTACCGCGCAAGGGAAAAAACAGTCAGGGTCAGGTAAGTTTTCTGACAAAGTTGATGTTTGGTAAAGATTATGCTACTTTTTTGGGTGGGGGGGGGAGGGGCGTGGCGCAGTGGTTAGCGCAATGAGTTCGCACAAAAGACGGATGTTTCGGATTATTAGCGCAAATAAAACGTGACACGGCGTATTTTCATTCTCTGGACTACATCCTGCTGGAAATCTGTTGCACGAGAGATCCAGTGGGAGTTTGAGAATGAACGCTGAAGAATTCCCAAGTTGAGACCGAAATGTTTTTCAGATTGCAACTGCCCCCATGTCGACCCAGTCTTAATTGGGTACCGAATTAATCGGGGAAATAAGGACTGCGAGGAATCGGAGATGGCTACCACCATCATATAACAGAGCTACTGAAATGTGAGATCGCTAACGACTAACATCGCCGCGGCATCAATAAATGCTATGGGTTAACTTTGCTTCATGTTACTTAGATGACAACGAAACTCTTTCTCTAGAATAGTCCCGTGCTCAGATCACAGTCACATTTTTAGCTTATGCAACTTCACAGTGGTCACTTTGCGAATAATGTATACCTATTAAAATCAATTAACAAGACGATCAGGCGGAGTCACTAGAACAACAACGGGGAAAACACACATCTAAATAACCAAATGGTCGGAAGGTGTCCGAAAAAGTGGAGGGTGCCGCAGTAACCGAATGAACTCGTACCACTATTAAACATACCTCTGATCGCCAATACTGGATATCACTTTTCATCCTCATAATATGCCGGCACTACGTAGCCTATTACGACATTTCTCTATCCTCCAGTTAGATCCCATCTCCAGTCTCGCATTTCCCTCTCTCCCACTAGTCGCTTTTCTGAGGGACAGAAACCTTCGTGATCTCTTAGTTCATTCTCGTCTGCAGGTCAACTAGGAACTATCCCTTGTCACCGAAATTGTTTGACTTGCCCTTTTGTTATTCTCACTCCCATGTTATAGTTTCCTAAATCACACTTTGATATTCAGGATTCTTTTTTATGTTTGTCCCGTATTTTAATATACTCTATCATATGTAAGGGTTGTGATATGAAGTATATTGGTGAGACTGGTAGACGTTTAGATGATAGATTCGCCGAACATTTGAGAGATATCACGAATCATCGAGACTCCCCAGTGGCTAATCATTTTAACAGCCCGTCACATCATGGTAGCTCTGATGTCTCTTTAACCGGTTTGTTACGTTGTTATACCGGTGACCGGCAACGTCAGTCCTTGGAATATCGTCTCATTTGCCATATGGGAGTCTTACAACCACACGGAATGAACATTAATCACAGTTTTGTTTGAGTTACCCACCTTTTCTTTATACCCTCTACTCCCGTATTGCACCGATTCTTGTAATTATTTGTCTTTGTACACTTTTGTGAGTAATTATTTTTGTGTTTGCCGAACTTCTATATATTTCCTTTATGTCTTCTTTCGTTTGTGTATGTCAACATGTGATTATTTTGTACTCTAGTCCATCAATTGTACATTAGAATGCCATATTGTTATTGTTCAATCATTTACATATTTAGACTTTGATTTCCTCGGTGTTATTGTAGTTGTCTCTTCGATGGGTGCCCACACATGTATAGCAATTTGTATATGCAATTTGTTTTACATGGTTCTATGTATTCACACAATTACTTTGGGCCACACATTTGTATGTATACATATGCAGTTGTTATAGCATTATCTTTATATGAACGAACGTTTATATTTATATGTATATGTTTCTATGTGTGCGAATGTTCATGTTATTATTTTTATTTTTTGTGAGAAAGTGTTTATGTGGATGCATGTTTATATATATATGTGTGTGTGTGTGTGTGTGTGAGCGCTTGTTTATGTTAATGCACGTATCTCCATTATGTGTCAATATGTATGCCTATTCTGGTGTGAGCCCTTTCCTATGTGTGGATACATTTACATGCCTGTGCATTTTGTGTGGGTATCCTTCATACATCTGTGTCTATTTTGTTATATATTTATTTCTTAACTCTTGGTGTGTGCATACATTTCTATGTATGTTTAGGTGTAGTTGTATATATATGTTTATGTCTATATTTAGTTTCACATTCATTCCATGCGTTTTCAAATGATTATTCTTCTTGTATCCTTCCTTCCCCAAACCCACTCACCCCACCACCACACAACCTCATCATTACTCATCAATCATTATCATATGCCATTCTGGTTGACGTAGGCAACCATGGCTCTCTGTCCACAGTATTGTTATCAGGATCGTTGTTGTTTCCATGCCTTGCTAGGTTGTCAAACTAATATTTTCTCACGTTGTCCCCATCTGTCTCTATTCCCTTCAGTCTTGCCTGTTGTGACTATGTTCTTAAAACCTGCCAGTCTGATAAAGTGACAAAATGGGTCTTTTTCTTATATTATTCTTGCATTCATTATAAACACCCCAACCGCATCTTTATTGCCTCTAATTTCCCACTTTCTAGTTTGTTTATAATGAATGCACGTATTTTCTCTTTTACTAGATGTGTTTCGTATCCTGCGTCATGGAGACGTGGTTTTATTTTTTTGGAGACGTGGCTTTAGACAGGCTAAGTCATCTATTCTGTTTATTATTGTGGTGTTTACTGTTGTTTGTCTCTTGAAAAAGGTTCCATTTGAGCCGATACGTGGAGAATTGTCATGTTTAGTTTTATTGTATGTTTTTATATATATATACTTTTTATTATTTTTATTCATAGGCAAGGTAAGTGTTTTCAGTAACCTGTTTAACTCATTTTGCTTTACTATTTGAAAACACACATCGCCGTTTCCAGAAGGTCTATCAGGAACATAAGATCACACATCTCCGTCGTCTTCAGGCTTATTCCTAGATGTGCGTTAGTGCTTCATAACCTCTGCCCCCTAACGTGATCTTACAGAATTGAAAACAGTTCATGGATATCTTGGTCCACAATCGTCTCAAGTCCGACTTCTCGAGTCATTTTGGCACCGTCATCTGCCGACGTAGTACATGCAATACCCATACAGGTGGCTATGTCACACACATATCATTTCCGTCACATTCCCTAATCACTTTCACTATTGAAGAGGGTTTTACATGTCTGTCCCGCAATGTCATCTATGGAATCATGTGTAAGTTGTTGGAGCATTTTGTACCTGGTGAAGATAGGCCAGAGACTAGGAGACTAATTATGTCAACATTTTCACAGTATCAACTTCCAGTCTGAGTCTCATGTTGCTGATAACTTCTACAGCATAGACCGTAGGGGTTCCCGTGATGTTCAGGTGACTAACATAAAATTGTGATACTTGGATGAACGCACTAGATATGTGCTTGCTTGAGAACTGGTAAACAAACAAATTTATTACACAGAAGCTTTTGAGATTAACTCCTGCCATTACAACTTGTAGATCAGTGTTTCCCAACATTTTGTGTACCATGCCCCACATAAGTCTTTCTAAAATGATGATGCCCGCTATGAAACATATACATATATTTTTTATATTCAAAATTTGAATTATTCCCTAAATGAAGCCTAATTACAACTTGTTTGAATTGCCCCCTGATCAATCGAATTGCCCCCCCCCCTGTGGGGCGTTGGCCCCACGTTTGGAAACACTGGTGTATATATTCTTTTATTTTATGTGTTTTTGTTTTATCCATATCCTTGTAGTTTCTGCATTTTCAATTATCATTCATATTGCTCCGGAAGTCTTGCATTTATCCCATTTAGATGTTATGGGATCGTAAACAGCGCCGTTCTTTACTCGTCGTATGCTATACTGTATTCTTAATACAGACTTTTTGGTCGAAACGTCGATTTGTGCTTTCTTTTGTGTGTTTTCAGTGGTTAACAATATTTCATTACCATGTTTCTAAGTTTCCCCTATCGTAAAGGGGTGAAAATTTGGCGAATAATGAACGGCTGAAGAATGCGCCTTGGAAACATGTGTAACAATTATTGATGTTCTTAAATACAGTAGAAATCCGATTATCCGAATCGCAATTATCCGAATCACTTTTAGGTGAAATAATTTTAGAGTAAGAGTGTTAGCGGACGCGGTAGAGAGGTCCCGGGGCAGTGCGCACGTGCCGTTACTATGTAGTTTATTTTCAATGCATAGTTGCTTACATATTACTGTACTCTTATCACTAAAATTCCGTTCATTTCAATTTATGATTGTATGTAAGCACACTGTTTTGCTTCATTCCGAATTTTCGATTATCCGAATCGGCCCGATGCCCAATTAATTCGGATAATCGGAGTTATAATGTAATTGGAAAATATTGACCTGTACATATTAAACTGCCGACTCTGTGGTAGAGTAGTTAGTTGGCATGTCTCATAAACGTAACTCGGGGGAATTTGCATGTTTTTAAAAATCCAATGGTCCGCATTGTACTGATTGATGTATTAGAGCAGGGGTGGCCAGCCTATGTAGCATTCTCCAATGGCGGAACATTGTTTGATTATAAGTGATGCTTTACATACCAATGGTAATAATCAAAAAGAAAGTCTAGACATACACAACGCATTAACGAATAGTGAAGTCTAGATATAAACAACGTATTAAAGAATAGTGAATTTTAAGAAATTAAAACATTAACTTATAATGATATACAAATTCTGCAACAATTTTACATAAATCTATGATACCCAGCGGCAAAGAAGATCAACGCCTTCGAGCTGAAATGCTACAGATAGATACTTGGAATATCATGGAAGGATAAAATCAGAAACTCAGATATTATAAACACACTGAATATTCCAGAGTGTTGGTTACTAAACACAATAACGAAAAGAAAACTACGCCTGTTTGGTCATATAAAGAGACATGACTGTTTAGAAAGACAAATAATGGAGGGAAGAGTACATGGGAAGAGGAGAAGGGGCAGACCAAGAAGACGATGGACTGACGACATTAAAGATAATATGAATACATCGCTAGAAAATGCAAGCCACATCGCCCAAGACAGAGAGAGGTTCAGAGAGTTCATTGGGAAGACAACGTTCTGGAAGGAATACGTCACATGACACGCTATGATACCAGATTAACCCGGGAAGTAAAGACTGCAAGGGAGAGGAAATGGCTACCTCCCTCATTTGCAGAGTCACTGAAATGTGAGACCGCTAACATTTCACATCCCTACGACATTAATAAATGCTATGGGTTACTTTACTTTTATATGATAGTATTTTTGATTTAATTGAAAGTGGATAAATGTGTCGGATGGCGCATTTAAACTATAGAAAAACATTGGACGATAAAAAAGTTTACGAACTTATTGGAAAAGGTTGGCATCCCTGTAGGTGGTACCCGCTAATGTGTATTTATTTCAGATTAAATAGAGAGCAATAACATTTCACATTAGATTCTGATGAAGGGAACATGTGAAACTATTGTGAAGTAAGAGACTGTATATCTAACATTCCAGTTCCCGTCACAGTGAGTTAAATTATTGTGACGGAGTTTAAATATAAAATATGCAACCCTATGATTTCTTCCTCCAAGTTAGTTTACATACCCTTGCTGGTTAGTTTACATACCATTGCTGGTTAGTTTGCATACCCTTGCTGGTTAGTTTACATACCATTGATGGTTAGTTTACATACCCTTGATGGTTAGTTTACATACCCTTGCTGGTTAGTTTACATAGCCATGCTGGTTAGTTTACATACCCTTGCTCGTTAGTATGATGCAGTCCAGAAAGCGGAACGCATTGTCATGGTTAACAACTTGGCTGAGATATCTTCGCCTTTTGACCAGACAAAATCATATTTCAGCATGACTGGTGCACAGTTTTTATAATGATAATAATCGTCCATAGTTCCGGTTACCAGTTTCAAGATGGCGGACGTGTGTTTATGTTCTTGTTTCTTATGGATACGTTAATCGACGATTTAACAAATTGTCATTATAAAACTCCCAGTGTTTCTGCATTGGATGTTATAGTACTAAGCAAAATGAAACCATCAATTACTATTCCAACAAATTCTAAATTCCGCAGATCTAACCTTCACAGATGATATTGCTCTACTGAGTTCAACACACCAAGATCTACAAGAAAAAAAACCAGAAAGACTCAATTTTTTCGCGCAATAGATAGGCCTTCAAATAAACACACATAAAACGAAAATCATGAACTTTACCGGCCTGACAGAATCAATTAAACTAGATGATAATATACTAGACAACGTTTCAAATTTCGTATATTTGGGAAGCAAGATAACAGCAGACGGGGATACCAACTCAGAAATCAAGACTATTACGCCTTTAACAAACTCTCAAACATCTGAAGATCGAAGATTGCAAGTTAAGTAAACACATCAAACTGCGACTATTCAATGCGTGATTCCATCATTGACATATGGATGTGAAAGTTGAAACTCTACCGCAATAATGGATAAGAAGTTAGTTGCCTTCGAGAATAGATGCCTGAGAAAAATCACAAATACTAATTGGAAAAATTTCAAATCAAACGACATACTAAGAGAGGAGACAAAATAAGAATATGTGACGAACATCATCTGAAAACGTCGCTGGACATACATCGGTCACATATTTAGAATGAAGGAAGACATAACTCCACAAGCCTTCATGTGGACACTAGACGGGAAAAGAAAACAGGGAAGACCAAAAACAACTGTTATGAATGAATTAAAATTAACAGGCATAAATGCACAAGACCTGCAATCCTTGGCAACTGACCGACAGGCATGGAGAACTATGACATCCGCCCTATGTGCCAAACTTGGCAAAAAGGAACTGACTGAGTCAACCGTCCATAGTAATCGACGATGATAACACTTTTTTACTTGTGAAATTACATTTACCTGGTATGTGTGACGAGAAAAAAGTCCAATTATGGAAAAGATTCTGCTGCCACTTTTAAGACACATAGGGTCAGGATTGGACGTCTTTGTGTTTATTGTGTTGTCTTTTCACACTGCTCGTTCTCCCAATGCATCTGACAATTGATGATTTCTCATATATGTGAGCACCCCTGCTGGTGTTGATGTGCCACACTGCGAGATTCTCCTAGCCTTCCACGATGTGACGTCAATGACGAAGTTCTTCAGATACACTGTAAGGAAATCGTTGAAATATTTCTTCAGTCCACTGACCAGTCGTTTACCCTTAAGAAGCTCACTATAACATCAACTGTTTTAGGATTCATTCCATAATTTTACTATATGGGTTGTTACACTCAACTCCACCCACAAGTATCCTTAATTTCTTTTTACGACATACTTGGTAGATAACTGTGTTGCTATCCTTTGTTTCCTTTCCGACAACGACAGCACAAGGACAGTCAAACAATATGCATATGTTGCAATTCTCAAAAATAACAATAAACTAATGTTAATCTGTCCAAGAAAACCAACACTTAAAATATCAACATCTAATGAAACAAAACTTACACCCAGCTGTATTATCGCTGGCGAGAGGCACAACATTCAATTGGAAATAACGAACAAATAACATAGATAATGTTAGCGAAAATGAAACTGAAAGTAAACATGAACTTGAAAACTAACCATATGAGTTTCTTCACTGCCCCGTACAGGTTCTTACCCCATGGCTTTACAAATCTTTTCGCGTTATATCCCACTGTAGGCACTGTTGCGTCAAGTGTAGTTTTCAGAAAACTGCTTTTTTGCGTGCTTTATATATATTTGTTTTCGTTGATTATTTTATTTCTGTAATCCATCTTTTGCATGGTCTGCCATTGACTTTGTATCAATCGTGTCTGTATAGTAATGCTATTTTGAGGGACACTAACTGATGGTAGCCTGAAAGTATGCGAAAATCATTTAATATATTGTATTATGTAATCCAGGATTAGCGACCTATGTGTGAGATTTTTGAAGAGGACAATATAGTGTGAGTTGAGACTAATTATTATTGTTATTTGTTTTTACTAAAAAAGATTCCGCACAATGTACATTACTGTCAGGTTCCTATGATGACTACCTTCAGTCAACATCTGTGACACTCAATTGTCAGTCTCACCTATCAGATACTCACTCACCAACAATCTTTTCCTATCGCACTTTCATTGTTCCATGCCTGGTAATCCTTCAATAAACTGAACACCTGTCATATTATCATACGCCACCTGCCTCTCATCGTAGCACGAGTTAATTTCATCTGGAACAGGATCCACAATCTAACCCACATTTTCTAGAAACTCTTTGACAAATACAGTTTTTCCACAACCAATCGGACCTGCTATCAGGGCTGCAAAAGAATTTATCCACTGTATATCCATTTATATTAAATGAGACTGTATTATTTTCTCTTTTTATCCCTAAGCATGTAACATATATTTAGCATATTTATTATATATATTTTTAGAAATTTGGAAAAAATATTTTTGAGTAAGAAAAAACAATTCGGAAGAAAGTTTTGGTGAGCGCATGGGCGCCAGTGGGGATCGGTGGATTCCAGAGAGGACAGTGGGCTCCAGTTGACGCTTGGGTGCTAGGGGATGTGTTTTACCTAATATACTACTCCTATGTCATTACGCGAGCTCTATAGTGCTCTCGAGCACCAGGTTGAAAAAGGCTGCGCTAAACTCATGACTCATTACTCTTAGGTGATACCACTTATCCTGTTTGTTTCACCTTTTGGCTAAACCAAGTGACAAATGGAAAAATTGATCAGTCGGCCACCAGTTGCAACTCCTTTCTGTGTTAGTCAACAAGTCATATTTAATCTAAAGTCATTCATGGTATAAAAATATAGACGTAGTCGTTTATTTTTATTTTCCCTTTTTTTCATGTCGGAGTCATAGGTTGAAAGGAATTTCTTCAATGAACTGCAGTTGTTACTTGCACACTCGTCCGTATTACCGAATATAGATATGTTTGGAGGGCTTCTTGCGTTCGTGCTTCCACTTTGACAATCTTAAGATCCAAGGGTATGACTGGTTTTATTATTATTATTATTATTATTATTATTATTATTATTTCTGTTATTATTATTATTATTATTATTATTTCTGTTATTATTATTATTATTATTATTACTATTATTATTATTATTATTATTTCTGTTATTATTATTATTATTATTATTATTATTATTATTATTATTATTATTATTATTTCTGTTATTATTATTATTATTACTATTATTATTATTATTATTATTATTACCGTTATTATTATTATTATTATTACTATTATTATTATTATTATTATTATTATTATTATTATTACTATTATTATTATTATTATTATTATTATTACCGTTATTATTATTATTATTATTATTATTATTATTATTATTATTATTATTACTATTATTATTATTATTATTATTATTATTATTATTATTATTATTATTATTATTATTATTACTATTATTATTATTATTATTATTATTATTACCGTTATTATTATTATTATTATTACTATTATTATTATTATTATTATTATTATTATTATTATTATTATTATTATTATTACTATTATTATTATTATTATTATTATTATTAGTATTACTGTGATCACCAGACTCAAGGTATATCTGTAGAGCCAGACCATCAAAGTTGTTTCAGATGGACATAGTGTTCTTTTTGTGATGTGGTATAATGAAAAATTCTACAAGATAACGTCAGCTATAGACTGGCATTTTCTCTGGTGCTTTCTTTGATGGTGACTTTAATCAGAGCTTTACCAACTTCAAGATGACTACTAAGCATTGTTTAACTCAGTGTACCTGTAGAGTACAATATGCCTGCATCGTGCAATATGCCTGTATAGTACAATGTGCCTGTAGAGTACAATGTGCCTATAGAGTGCATCGACATAAGCTGAAGTCTTCTACGTCCCTGTGATTTACTTACAACCTCGAGCCGTGCTGCAGATGATAGGATTGATTCCTTTCCAGCAGTCGAGCCATGAGTCTTCAGTAGCATAATCACAGCAAGAGTTATTGGGTACTACACCCCACATCGAACATCCTTAGTCGCATATTGCGGAATGCATGGCTTGTGACAGTTTTACTCTTCTATGCCTCCTTTTCAGACCCGGTAACACGCGGACGACGAAATTATACAATAAAAATAAGGATGTTATAGACAATCCTACATACATGAAACTCATTTCCATAACTGATATATTGATTTATGCGTACGCTGATGTAATTGGTCGAGCGTAGTCAGCAATACGCCAATGCAGCCTCTCTTGGGTATTGAATGTTGTGTGTTGTTGCTATGATAAGCTGACCTGTGAACATCTGACAAACACACACATAAACATTGCTAACTAAATGATGGAGTCGAGGAGCGAATGTATGATTGATGGATGACAAATGATGATGTCTACTAGAGAGATGTTCGTTATTAAATAGTTATGGGTTGTCCATACTTTACGTCAAAGATGTGTTGGGTATATTTGGAACCCCCCCCCCCCAATTCTTGTAAGCAGCTGTCAAAAAGTCAGAGATTCCCCCACTGATTAATTGTATCAAAATCTTTACTCTTCCCCCTTCCTTCCCATTAAAATATGTTTAGCAGTAGAGGATCGAAAAAATATGCATAAGTATTTTCACATGTTTAGAAAAATATGCATAAGTATTTTCACATGTTTAGAAAAATATGCATAAGTATTTTCACATGTTTAGAAAAATATGCATAAGTATTTTCACATCTTTAGAAAAATATGCATAAGTATTTTCACATGTTTAGAAAAATATGCATAAGTATTTTCACTTGCTTAGAAAAATATGCATAAGTATTTTCACATGTTTAGAAAAATATGCATAAGTATTTTCACATGTTTAGAAAAATGTTTCAGGTTCAAATAATTTAATTGGTGTATAAAAACAGTATTGTTATTGTTGACTTCAGCTTTTGTTAACCTTCCCCCCCCCCCACCTTTTCTTGTCAACAACAGTCATACTTTACGGATCTCCGCCCCACCCAACTAGTTGTTGACAATATTTATAGACAGCCCCCATAATAAGATAATACGTGACAGGAAAATATCTTCACAGATACCGCAGATAAAATACAAAAATTACAGAAATAGACATGGAGACATGATTCCTCGATTAAATTCTATCAACATTTCATTGTTTCTGTTGTTTCTTTTTGACATTTTCTTATTTTTTGTTGATCACACACTAAAATAGTACTTAACTTTGCTATTAAAGATGAAATATTTTATTCAGATCGTTGTTGGCTGTTTCCCTTACTTCTCTATTATCTACATGTCCGGAATTTATTATTTCGGTGGTTCTCACCTTGTGTTGTATGACACCACTGTGGGTCATATAGACTTGTAAGGAGGCCACGGGGACGAATTTTCTAACTTTGGACGTGTCTGTGCCCTAAAGTTCAAAGGTAACTATTTGAATGAAACATAACAAGCTGTATAACTATAAAGCTTAAAAACCAAAATGACGAGTAAAGAAAGATGTGATCTTTTTTTTTTAGGCACCAGGGACAACGAAAAAATGTTTGTCCCAAACAAGGGTCAGGGACGAAAATACGTTGAGAAACATTGAGTTAGAAACCCTACCTTATCTCAGTGACTCAGTTCTGCTCAAACTTCTCATTAACTCACCCACTGCCTGTGGTTTCAATGTTACCATTATCTATCTGAGACTAAAGCCATCATCAATCCCCGAAGGAGACAGCCTTTCCTGTAACGTGAGCAGTTTGACAAAGTTTCTCGTTCACGGCCCTGGCACCAGTTCGTTGATGTAATTTCTAAATATAGCCCAGAAATCAGTAATTTTACCCCGCTTGGTAAAAAAGGAACTGGTGTTAGACAGTAGAGATTTACAAGACGTTTTAGGAATATGTAACAATCAGGGGACAGAATATAAAACAGTCAAAACCCATTGTAACAACTTGCTTTGGACCCACGAAATATATATTTAATAACAGAAATTCGCTATATTGACAACAAATAATAAATGTAATTAGGGTTTACGAAAGGTTGTGTTATAAGGAAAATATGTTATACAAAAATGCGATATAGAGGGATTATATTCTAAATGTTCTTTTGGCTATTACAGTGTAAAATTTCACGAATGAAATCATTTTCAGGACATACGTTTTAAAACCAATTTTTTGCCATTTTTGTTGTTGCTGGTAAAGGTGAAAATGCACTCATTGCTGTGTATATTTAAAATGAAAGGAAAACTTCAGTAAAACCTTCTAACACGTGGCAAATCAAAAATTAATGTCGAAAAGTCAAAAACTTGTGTAAATTATGTTTTACGTATAAGACGAAGAAACATATTCAACGTTTCGACCACAGTGCCTTTGTGAAGATAAGAACAGACACATAAAGTGAAATTAGAATAGGCAAAACAACATTAAAAGAAATTCTGTAGATATCTATAATACTATATGAGAAATATATGGAAGTAGAGTTGAGCACGAATAGATTATACGAATAGAGTATTCTAACTCTACTTTCATCTATTTCAAGAACCTATCAGTCAGCTTTGTGATAGGCAGTTCGTGAAAATAATGGATCCAATTTATTGACTTCACGGAAAGAATCTGTTAAACATAGAGTATTGAAGTGAATGGTTGATTAAAATGTATTATGGCTTAAATCACTACAGCCAAAAAAATAAATGATGGGCTTATGGCTACGCCCTGAATAGGATATGCTACCAATTCTTAATTATGGCTTATGGGACACATGTAACTGCAAGATGTTAAAAAGGAAGTGAAAACAAGAAAGACTGAACGAGTTAACTATGTCATACGGGTAATGAATAATATAATATGAAGTCATCAACGATTTATTATTAAAGAAAAAGTCATTGGTTGCACATGGAATTTGAACTAACTTCAGCCGGAGTTTTTTCGCCTAGCAACTTGATTCAACGCGTTTTCTGTATTACACCACTCGGCACCCCTAACAAAGACCTGTGATATACTGTTGTCTGAACACGTAATATCACTGTAAAATATTCATTAAAATAATTGAATATTCGGTGAATTTTAACGAATAGGAACTCTCTCGAACTTGTTTGAGAGTAGTAATATCACTTAGCAGGGGATGCAGAGAAGCTGTGGAGAAAGAAGTGCAGTGATGATGATCCGATGACTAACTAATCAAATAACTCTCTCGAGCTAGCTATTTCGTAAGTTTTTTTGTTACATCCATGAAAAGCCAAGTGCTTCACAGACATATAATACACTTGAGAAAGAAAATAATACGCATACATTTAATAGAGAATGAAAGAACACGTAGATTAGTACAAGTTTAAGCACCATGCAAGGATAATATTAATAATATAGAGAAAAGAACCTATTTTTTATAAACTATCTGATATCCTAAACAGGATTAACAAAAGATACGAGTTATACATCATAAGTGGCTTCAACAGCAGAATAGGGAAGAAAAGATTTATAAACAGGCAAAAGAGATACAAAACTGGCGCAAAAGCATTCCCACACATTTATATAGATATAGATCACAGATCTACTATACTAACAGAGAAAGACCAAAAGCCATGGAAAGAACAGAAAAGAAAGAAAAAAGACTAAAACACTTTTAAAAATGTAATGCTGAGTAACTTAAATATATATGCGGCGAAAGGAAACACAAACAAAATACTAAATCAAAACTGCATAGAGGAGCGATGAAATAATGAGGGTTATTCAAACGAAGACTGTGCTTCAAAACAGGGCTAAAATCTAAACAACAAGAACACTACCTACAATATAGATAAGCAAGGATTAACGCCAAACGCATAATAAAAGAAGCACAATCTAATTCATGAAATGAATATGGAGACCATCTAACAGAATCTGCAAGACAAGTCAAAAAGAAAAGAGAATTTTTCAAAAGTATCAAATCAATGACAGTAAGAGATGAAAGCTACAACCCCACCACACTCATAAATGATAAAAAAAGGGCACTCCTATACTGAATAACCTAGAATGGAAAGAATATTTTCAAGATTTATACAATCCCAACATTGCTAGTTACTGATGATCAATGCCGTATCTACGAAGAGGAACATCAGTTACAAAATCATATTAATGCAATTACGACAACATACACCAAATATAACATGAAAATAAATACCCAGAAAACATAAGTATTGAAAATCAGTAAGTCATCAAATTCAGTAAACATAACAATAAACAACACTAATGTTAAACAAACTTCAGAATTTAAATACCTGGGAAGTCTATTCACAGAAAACGAAAAATTAGACAGCGATTGAGATAAGATGCCAGAAAGCAAACACAGTGACACACAGTTATCACAAATACTGCTCAACTCAAAGATCAAGATAGAAGTCAAGAGAAAGACGATAAACATTATTTTTATGCCAACATTCTGATACCAATGTCAGACACGGACGCTGACAGCAGCCCAGCAGAGAAACCTTACAACATGTGAGATGAATTGCCCGAGAAAAGCCACAAGAGTGACCAAACTAGACAGAATGAGAAATGACGAAATCAGAAGAAGAATCGGTATAAGACCATGCACAGAGTGCACCGAGAAATAATAAATAAAATGGTTTAATAACACTTTATGAGAATGAACCATAATCAACTGCCGACAAGAACATATAACATGAGAAGATCCGGATACAGGGAAAGAGGAAGACATATAACAAGATGGATAGATAACATCAAGACAACTCTAAACAAATACGGATTCAACGCAGCCAAGGAGACACATCTGACCTTGGATAAACAACTAAAGCTTCCAGTCACTACTCCTACGCTTAACGGCAAGTGTGAATATTCTGACCATCATTTACCTGGGGATAGACAATAGAGTCCAGGGGTCGGGAACATTTTGTCTGAGAGAACCAATGGACACCAGATATTTTGAAAAGTAATTCTGTGAGAGTCATACATTATGTTTAAAACTAAAAATTCAAGTACATGTGTGCATTTTGTGTAATTTCAACACTAAAAATACAATAATTATGTCTGAATTCTTTTTAATAACATTGTTATGCTGTTGCTAATCAATAATGAGTATTTCTTACCATTAATGCGACTTCTGATACTGAGCTGTAGTAGACTTTAGCTAATTTGTAGAATGAAATATTGATATGCAATTAATATGTAGATCAAAGGAGTCTAAATAACTTTTTTTTAAATAATCGAACATTTGTTGCGAGCCAGATGCAACTATTAATAGAGCCACATCTGACTCGCAAGCCATGGTTTCCCGACCTCTGCAATAGACAATAAATAGTGAAAGACAGATAACTTTGAAATCCGCAGGATAAGAGAACCAGAGATCTAGAGTTTCAGAGATAAAGTATTTAGATATGATCCACTAAACAAAAGTTATTAACTAGAATTTAGAAAATAATCAAGAAAGATTACAGTTGTACACAAAAATAGATTATTGTAAGCGTCTGAGCACATAATAGACAAACATAATCAAAAGATGTTGATTTAAAAAAAAATTATGAATAGAAAATAAGATATGAAAATGAAATATATGAGAGAACTCAATTCACATGTAGCCTACTACACAAAAATGTCTAAGCTCAAGAATACCACCAAAAACATTGGATTTTAAAATTCTTTCTAGCTACCAGAATGTAAGCCATTAGAATAACATAAGAAGCTTACATGCAAATGCGTAACAAAATAACATCAAACCAATTGGTTTATATCTTTGTTTTACCTTTCCGTGATATGATACAGAATTAAAATGTAATAAGACTCAAACACCGTATATTATCTATACAAGTTCGCCAGCGAGTACGGTGTCTTACTATAAAACAAATGTCCTATTATGTAGTTGTATAAAAGACAAATTGAAATTACGTAAATATATCGACAATAACAATTCAATGCAAACTGTAACCCTTTGAAAATCCCATCCAACTATGTGTGTGGTGGTTCATCGTTACCACTAACGTTTTAGAAAGCCCACAATTCCAGAGGAAAAAAAGCCTAGAGGTGCCTAGCTCGCATATATATATATATATATATATATATATATATATATATATATATATATATATATATATATATATATATATATATATATATATATATAGTGCTTTTGAGTAGAACGATATTTACAAAATAGATTAGATATTTACAAAATAGATTAGATAATCTATATTTTAATGCGACTTTTCTCTCCACCCCTGGCAGAAATACGCTTTTGTTAGCTGTCAAATGAAAATAATATTATTTCTTATTATAAATGGGATGGATGGGGTGGGTGGCTATCTACTATTTTATGTTTTGTGTTTCTCGTTATGTTAATTGTTAAGCTATATTATCTGAGTATTTTAAATTCCCAATACTAATGGACTTAGAATAGAAGAAATATACTTTTGAGTAGTTCATATTGTGCTTCTCTTTTTACCCATTGGGCAAGAAGTTTCTTTACGTGGCGCAGAATTAAAATAATAAAAACACATTTCAGGATAGAAAAATGTAGGGAGACTGGGGGTTAGAATATATCTGGTGTATATATACATGCATATACACATACGCACAAGCACACAAACACACACACACACAAATGTGTATACAGTTTAAAATATTTTCCAGAGAAGTTACACACACACAAATACTCAAGAGTGTGATTTGTATGTGTATATTTGTAATATGGCTTGTTTTTTCAATATCATATTTGTTACACAAACGATTTTTTGTGTGCCCCCCCCCCCCTACTCCACAATCTGTGCTAAAATAATCCATCAACACGTTCAGATAAATCTGATAATACCAAAATATACCATACAGAATATTGAAAGCAATCCAAACTTCATTGCGTAGTGACAATTCTTGATATATTAGCACATGTTTAAACAAGAATAATACGTTCTTGTTCAATACTTGTCATATTCTTCAGATGCTCATGTATTCAGCAGGCATTCATCCATCATTTTCATTCATCCATCATTTTCATTCATCCATCATTTTCATTCATCACTCATTTTCATTCATCCCTCATTTTCATTCATCACTCATTTTCATTCATCCCTCATTTTCATTCATCCCTCATTTTCATTCATCCCTCATTTTCATTCATCCCTCATTTTCATTCATCCCTCATGTTCATTCATCCCTCATGTTCATTCATCCCTCATGTTCATTCATCCCTCAGATAGTTCAGTTTACTCTCAGTCAGAATAATGAACACATTTACAGAAATGGAATTACGGACTGCCAAAATATAAAAATGACAAACTGTTCACCTGACTCATTGTGCATCATCATCAAGTGACATATTCTTTCCAGAACGTAGTCTTTCCTATGGATCTCTTGAATTCTCCGCGGTCTTGAGCAAGTTATCCTGCATCTTTCAGTGATATGCGAAGCCATTCTTGAACGTCTTTTGTCCAACGGCGTCTTGGTAGGTCTTTGCCCCTGTTGCCTTCTCCAGTAACACTCTCTCCATACCGTCGTGTCTCTTAATATGACGGAAAAAAACTAGCTTTTTCTTTAATGTGGTGTTCAGAAGCCAGTCTTCCTGGACGTTAATTGTTCGTAACACCTCCTGGTTTGTTTTCTTTGCTGTCCATGGTATTCTCAAAACCCTTCTATAACACTTTAATTCAAATGATGTTATTCTCATGGCCACTATTTTATTTAGTGCCCATGCTTCGCATCCATATTTCGCCACAGGAAATACACATGTTCGTAGTGAACACAATTTGGTTCTTATGTTAGTACCTTGCAATAGTTTCTTTATCTGTTTTAATTTTGCCAGCGCCATTGCCGTTCTTCTCTTGATCTCAACTGCGTAGTCCCCCGCATTGTTTATATTAGTTCCTAAATAATCAAAATGTGTCACTTCGTTGTGCATAGATTGGTTATTGGTCGTACGCCAGAATTATTGTACCCTGTCGGATCCATAGATACTGTCTCTCCAACAGATGTCCAAAATAGGTACATTTATGTAACTCGATTCTATACACTTCTTATTTCTTCACAGTTCGTGAACATTTCTACTAGACCCACATTTGATATAGAATTTCCGTAATCGCTCGTAGAAATGTAATAAATCGCAGTGTCCGTCTTCAGTAAGCATTCATGAAACAGCTCTAGCAAATCGTTTCTTTTATTTTCAGTTAACCATCTTTCTATAGTTGCACGTCAGTATGTTTCTTGTTACCACGTAGACATGTTGTTAATATATATGTGTGTTACAGTTTAAATTGGCTATAGATACTATAACGCGTGTCGGAACCGTTCATTTTGGATACTTTGAAGTATAGCCTAACACAATAACAGCGTTAGTAAATAAAGTTCCATATAGTCATTTTAGAGTAATCTCTCAAACTTCATGCAGTTGACTTGTGTGCCCCTCTAGGCTTGGGAAACATTTGTCTATTGTCTATTGTCTTTTCACAGGTGAATGATGGTTGATCGCATTCACACTTGCTGTTAAGCGTAGAGGTGGAAGTTTAAGCTGTAGTTCCAAGGCCAGATGTGTCGCCGTCGTTGCATTTAGTCCATGTTTGTTCAAGGCTATCTTGATGCTTTCTATCCGCCTTTTCTTGGACTACCTTTGGCCTTACACCCAGATATTCTTGTGTTATATGCTCTTATTGGCATTTGGTTTGGCTTCATTCTCATAAGGTGACCGAACCATTTTACTTGCTATCTCTCAATATGTTCGATACATGATATTATACCAACTCTTTTCTTAATCTCTTCATTTCTTATTTTATATAGTTTGGTAACCATTGCAACTTTTCTCAGACACTTCAATTCAAAGGTAACGATTTTCCTTTGCTGTGAGGCTGCTAAAGACAATGTTTGACATTGGTAGCAGTGTGTAGGTATACAAATTGTAGATATTATCTGTGTGTTTTTTTTTATTTCCATCTTGATCGTTGGGTGAAGAAGTAATTGTGAAAGTTGGTAAGTCACCGTGTTAGCTTTCTAGCACCTTATTTATATTTCTCTGTCTAGTCTTCCATTTTCGAATAAAAAATTCTACCTAGATATTTAAATTCTTTGGCCTGTTTTATTTTGGTGTTATCTATTGTTATATTCATTGGTATTGCAGACTTGCTGATTTTCATAACTTCTTTAAGTGGTCGAAACACCGTACCTTGTTTCTTATGGTTGTATTTAGAATCCACACTTCATTTAAATTCAGTAGTTTGAACACTTCTATGTTCTTCTCTGTTCATGATGTTCACAGAATCATTCTGTAGTACTTCATTAAATGCATTTATCCTTCTTGATATTGTCTTGTTTAAAGTATGAGTCTCTCGGCCGTATATTGCCAATGGGAAAACACATGATCTGAAAAGGATTATTTTAGTATCATTAGTACTACTTTGTCACAACTTTCTCATTTGTGTTAGTTAGAGTGCAGCAATTGCAAGTCTTCTTCTGATCTCAACCGCACAATCCCGGAGCGGTTTATATTTGCTCCCAGATATTCGAATTTATTTACACATTCCAGTTGTACATTGTCTATTGTAAATATTCGTTTGATCTTTGGTTTGTCAGTTTTCATTACTTTTTTTTCTGTGCGATTAGATATACATTTTGGTTCTTTATGTATTACTTTGTTACTGTGATTAGTTGTTTCAGTCCATCAGGATAAACAGTAAAATGTTGACATTTTTGTTAGCATATCTTATTTCTGAAATCCTGTACCCATCTATATTTAATGGATGAAACTCATTTTTCTCTAGTTTTTCTCTTACATTTCTCATGATGTTTCCGCATAAATGTTAAACAGGTAAGGGGATAAGGTGCATCCCTATCTCGCTCCACTTTGTACAGAACCACTATAGTGACATTTCTTCCTCCACGCGTACTGCTGTTTGTTGTTCGTGGTATAGTGTTTCAACAAGATGTCTTTGGTGTTTCGGGAAGCTCATGTCTTCCATAGCTAGTGATGTTTATTACAGTCAAACGCCTTGGTGTAGCCTATGAAAATTATATGTAGGTCTAAGCTGTATTCTCTAAATTTCTCAAGTATATTCTTCAAGATTACTATCTGGTATTTTGTTCCTCTAGCTCCAAATCTGGCTTTAACTTCATCAATTTCTGTTTCTAGTTTGTGTTGTATTCTTTTCATTATGGTCTGTAGTAGTATTTTGCTGGTTTGACTAATTAGTGCTACTTTTCTATAGTTGGTATATAGTGTCCTTTCTTTGACATGCGTATGTATACTGACTGTTTCCATTCTTCTTGCCATATTACGCTTTGCATATCCTGCAGCATAATGTATGCTATATTGGAACCCTAGAACCTCCACCGGCGTTTATCATTTCTGATGTTAATTCATCGTTTCCTGGAGCTTTTCCTGCCTTTTTTCAGATTTATGATTAAATATCTAACATCGTCTATAGCAGGATCTGGTTCTTGTTATATTTCATTGACACTCTCGTTTGATGCCTCTGTTGTTCCTTTATAAAAATCTTGAAAATATTCTTTCCATTTTTGTAAAATATCTTTTTTTTCTGTTAGGGTATTCCTTTTTTATGCTTTAGTACTCGTGAAGGTTTGAAGTTTTTATGTTGCTATGTTCTTAAGTCAGTAAACACATTCTTGCTATTTCCTTGCTGTCTTTGTTCATCGATTTTCTGCGTGTAGTAATTACGTATTGTTGTTTGTCGTGGCTAATTTTTTTTTTTTAATTTTCTTTGGGATGTCCACCAAAATGGTCGACAAAAATGAATATATTTTCCTTACCTCGTCAAATTAACGAAGTTTCCCCCTAAAATAGATAACAACCTACTTGGAGTAAAATGCCAAATAGTTCAGAAGTACAATTAATGTGAGTATATATGCTATAGACACCTGGGCTGTTACACTACGATCATGATAAAAGTGGTTGCTATTGACACCTGGACTGTTACACGAATATCATGATAACAGTTGTTGCTATAGATACCTGGGATATTACACGGTGATCATGATAACAGTGGTTGCTATAGACACTTGGGATGTTACACTACGATCATGATAACAGTGGATTCTAATGTGATACAATTAATGGCTTTATAGAATCAATATTATAGTGTTGTGGAAGAGTGGGTAATTTGATGGATAAGTGAAGTGATTGAGTGAGTGAGTGAGTGAGTGATTGAGTGAGTGAGTGAGTGGGTGAGTGAGTGAGTGAGTGAGTGAGTGAGTGAGTGAGTGAGTGAGTGAGTGAGTGAGTGAGTGAGTGAGTGAGTGAGTGAGTGAGTGAGTGAGTGAGTGAGTGAGTGAGTGAGTGAGTGAGTGGGTAGGTGGATGTCTGAGTTAGTTAGTTAGTTAGTTAGTTAGTTAGTTAGTTGGTTGGTTGGTTGGTTGGTTGGTTGGTTGGTTGGTTGGTTGGTTGGTTGGTTGGTTGGTTGGTTGGTTCGTTGGTTGGTTGGTTGGTTGGTTGGTTGGTTGGTTGGTTGGTTGGTTGGTTGGTTGGTTGGTTGGATAGTAAGTTAGTTAGTTAGTTAGCTAGTTAGTTAGCTAGTTAGTTAGTTAGTTAGTTAGTTAGTTAGTTAGTTAGTTAGTTAGTTAGTTAGTTAGTTAGTTAGTTAGTTAGTTAGTTAGTTAGTTAGTTAGTTAGTTAGTTAGTTAGTTAGTTAGTTAGTTAGTTAGTTAGTTAGTTAGTTAGTTAGTTAGTTAGTTAGTTAGTTAATTAGTTAGTTAGTTAGTTAGTTAGTTAGTTAGTTAGTTAGTTAGATAGTTAGTTAGTTAGTTAGTTAGTTAGTTAGTGATGTTAATGGTGATTGATTGTAGTGGCGGCGGTGGTAATGATATAGATATTGTTAGTGGTGGTAGTAGTCATGGTGATGTTGCTAATGAAATTAGTGTTCGTGATGATGATGATGGTGGTGATAATGACGGTTCTGGTGATGATGAAGGTGGTGGTATTCGTGGTGATGGTGATGCTGATGATATTTATGATGGTGGTGGTGGTTGTTGTGATTATTGTGATGATAATTGTGGTGAAAACGGTGGTGTGGTGGTGGCGGTATTGGTGGTGTTGATGGTGACGGTGGCGGTAAGGCTGTTTGTGCCGTGTTGTTGGTGGTGGTGAAGGTGGTTATGGCCGTAAGGCTGTTTTTGCCGTGTTGTTGGTGGTGGTGATTGTGGTAGTGGCGGTAATGCTGTTTTTCCGTGTTGTTGGTGGTTTAATTGGTTGTGGTGGCGGTAAGGTTTTTTATTATGTTGTTGTTGGTGGTTATGGTGGTGGTGGTGGCGGTAAGGCTGTTTTTGTCATGTTGTTTGTGGTGAAATTGACGAAAATTATTAATATTAAAATCAGTAAACAACTCGTATTATAAATATTGCTATTACACTTGTTACTACGATAATAACGTTGATATGATAGTGATGATTATTATCATGTTTAGTAAGATAACAACATTAATAATAACAAAAACAATGATGTTGATTCGTGCATAACAATGGTGATAATGATTTATGCGAGAACAGTGACAATAACGATCAAAATGTTATTGCCGCTATTAACTTTAACACAGATAATAATGTCAATTATGTCGATACAAGTAATATAAATTATGAATCGAGTACAGGTAGTAAATATTAACAAAAACAGCCGCTGCTGCTGAAAAATAGATTTATCGAATTTATATAATTGTTTCACCAAACAAATTGCTGATATGTCTTCTTGGAACTCGTGATCGTATTGTCTCCATGATATACAATGTTCAATGAAGAGAACACAATTCAAAGATTAATTGTGATGAATCGTTCAGTCATGAGCGGCTGCATTAGTATAAAGGAATGCACCATGTAAGCGAAGCAATAAAGTTCACTGTTATTGAACGATCTTGATTTGTGATTGGATTCAGGCCCCTTACAAATATGTATATCTGCGTAAAAATATGTGTTGTGACACGATACTCAAATCAAATACAATTACAAGAAAATATGGTAGAAGTCTGTCAGGTTTGCCACAATGATAGGACCTTGCTTCAATGTTTGATGTTCTATAAAAGAAGTCTGTCAGGTTTGCCACAATGATAGGACCTTGCTTCAATGTTTGATGTTCTATAAAAGAAGTCTGTCAGGTTTGCCACATTGATAGTACCTTGCTTCAATGTCTGATGTTCTATGAAAGAAGTTTGTCAGGTTTGCCACATTGATAGGACCTTGCTTCAATGTTTGATAATCTATGAAAGAGTTCCGCGAGTGCGTTCTGCTGTAAGAATAAATAGGTTGTAAAGTTTAATTAAGATAAGATCAGCTGAATTCAACTGAGGTTTTTGGATCAGAATGATGAAAGTTTCACTGATAGCCAATAAAACTAGTATAGAAGACCTCTGAGATACTTGGGTAAGAAAGACAAATTATAGCAATAATTATAAGTTGACATTCAAGATTTTTATGGCACGTAATCATAAAAGCAAACCTTGAACATTTAGTATCAACCGGAATGATCAAGGGGAGAAGAGATATAGACATTTTTGGATGAGTTGTCACTGCGGCACAAAAAGATGTCACCAATTGAACCTATTAACAACAGAAGAGACAGAAAGCTGTGGAGAAACATGATCACCTACGGCACTCAGCGTGAAACTTAATTGATTGACCTCAATGTGTGATATTCTATGAAATAGTTCCAGAAGTGGGCTCTGGTGGTGAATATACATGATCCATAAAGATTGACAGTGTGGAGCCCGGGGCTCTTTTTTGCAACAGAATAAAAATGTGAGTGTATTAGGATTGAATATTCGTGCGTGAATAAATAATTAACACATATAATAGTGAATTTAAATTCAGATCTAATGGATGCTTCGACCAGAAATGTGTTTTCAAGATACCACAGTGCACTTAGAAGTGAAGATGTCATCTATTGGATCGTGTAGCGTAGTTTATAAATCATTCCCCCGCTGACCAGATCACACAGCATTTTTTAGTTTACTGTCACTCACTTGTGGCTAACACTAAAAAAACTATTCTGGTTCACTCGTCACCAGATTATGAGCACCATCTTTCACAACCTGTGAAGGTCAACAAATGTCACCATTGATGCTGTGTAGGTACTGAAGTCGGAACTAGTCAGGTTGTTTCTAGTAAATCTCTGGTTAACGATCTGGACCCGTGCGAAAAAACCGGGTACTATACCTTCACCTACATTTACATGATTTCTTTCTATTAGAAACTGTAGAAGATATCAAAATATTATTTGGTTGCTTCTTCTTCTTCTTCTTTCGTTCACTTAGAATGTGTTTATATCTGTAATTGTGTCTCTTCAATCAAATTCACTGTCTTTTATCACTCTTACATTGATTCATATCCTGTACAGACACGGTCATAGCACAGCCGAGGCTACACATCTGGCTTTAGAACGCAAGCTCGAGTTCCAATCACCCCTATGCTTAACGGCAAGAGTGAATCACAAACCACCTGGGGAAAGACAATAGACAATAGACAATATGGTTTCATAGACCTTAGATTCTGATGTTGTATCTGTATGCTTGTCTTAACGTCTAATATTCCAGATATTCGTAGAATAAGTGTTTGACAACGGACTTACTCCAACTTTATTGTGTTCTCGTTTACAACAACGGTAGTGGAGAGGTATAATTGTCGCCATGTTTCAATGAACAGGAAAATTAACAGCAAAACTCGTTAGACTGTGAAAAAAGGGACAACTTGCATTCTCCTTCCTTGTTACCATCTATACCATAGTCGCTTTCTTTTCTCTACATTATTGCCTTTCTTCTTGATTAATTTTTAGTGTAAGAGAACCAGCCAAACTCATTTTTTTTCATCTATCAGCTATTATTCTTCGTTGTATTTTGGCTATGTTTATAACTATTTGTTTTTAGTCATTGCAGTCATTTCATGACAACGGAATTGTTATTGACAAGTAGAATTTAGTAGCTTATCTAGAACATCTTACCATGTGATAACTGACTTTTCATGTTAATTAAAACATTATTAGTTAATACCACGTACAGTTGTGTCTTATGTACAGTTATGTCTTATGTACAGTAGTGTCTATGTACAGTTGTGTCTTATGTACAGTTGTGTCTCATGTACAGATGCGTCTCATGTACAGTTGCTTCTCATGTACAGTTGTGTCTCATGTACAGTTGTGTCTCATGTACAGTTGTGTCTCATGTACAGTTGTGTCTCATGTACAGTTGTGTCTTATGTACAGTAGTGTCTATGTACAGTTGTGTCTTATGTACAGTTGTGTCTCATGTACAGATGCATCTCATGTACAGTTGCTTCTCATGTACAGTTGTGTCTCATGTACAGTTGTGTCTCATGTATAGTTGTGTCTCATGTACAATTGTGTCTCATGTACAGTTGTGTCTCATGTACAGTTGTGTCTTATGTACAGTTGCGTCTTATGTGCAATTGTGTCTCATGTACAATTGTGTCTTATGTACAGTTGCGTCTCATGTACAATTGTGTCTCATGTATAGTTGTGTCTTATGTACAGTTGCGTCTCATGTGCAATTGTGTCTCATGTATAGTTGTGTCTCATGTATATTTGTGTCTCATGTATAGTTGTGTCTTATGTACAGTTGCGTCTCATGTACAATTGTGTCTCATGTAATGTTGTGTCTTATGTACAGTTGCGTCTCATGTACAATTGTGTCTCATGTATAGTTGTGTCTTATGTACAGTTGCGTCTAAATGTGCAATGTTGTCTCATGTACAATTGTGTCTTATGTACAGTTGCGTCTCATGTACAATTGTGTCTCATGTACAGTTGTGTCTTATGTACAGTTGCGTCTCATGTACAATTGTGTCTCATGTATAGTTGTGTCTCATGTACATTTGCGTCTTATGAAACGCAATGGTACAGCGAAGTTACGTTTTTCGACACGAAATGAGTTGTCATAACGCAATTTAAGGGTTTAATTGAGTAATTTAACACATTAAATTCATGTTTTGTATTATATTTTACTCACCTACAAGTATTTTACTTACCTAAGAGTATTATACTCACCTAAAAGTATGTTACTCACCTAAAAGTATGTTACTCACTTACAAGTATTTTACTCACCTACAAGTATTATACTCACTCACCTACAAGTATTTTACTCACCTACAAGTATTTTACTCACCTACAATTATTATACTCACATACAAGTATTATAATCACCTACAAGTATTTTACTTACAAGTAATATACTCATCTAAAAGTATGTTACTCACCTACAAGTATTTTACTCACCTACAAGTATTATACACACCTACAAGTATTATAATCACCTGCAAGTATTTTACCCACCTACAAGTATTTTACTCACCTACAAGTATTATACTCACCTACAAGTATTTTACTCACCTGCAAGTATTATACACACCTGCAAGTATTATACACACCTGCAAGTATTATACACACCTGCAAGTATTATACACACCAACATCTATCTTTATTATTTAACAGTTCAAGTCATAACGGACACCACAATCACAAAAATAAATCTTACTGTCTTTTCTACGCACAGATCGATGTAGCGGAATACAGATCACATAGGTGACGAGTAACAGACGTCAGAATAAGACTAATAACATCGCTACGAACACATGATGTATCACCTCTTCAGGTATGTACGAAAACGACCAACACAAATATTATTATTAATTACTGAACTTTATTTTTCTTTGTGTTTGTTCTGCTTTTATATAGCGCATTGCATATTCATGTTACAGTAGTGTGTCACCTGTATCTGGGCCACGTAATCCAAAATGATTGTATATGCTAAACAGAAGTTAAAAGAAAAATCATCATCATCAGGTACCGTGTCGAATTGCGTTGGCGATCATATTTCTCCGTGTACATCGATCTCTCATATATGTCATCATCTCTGTTGGTGTCGTCAGTCGAAGCCATTTAGTCAAACTGTCGAATATATTTTCTCTGGGTCTTCCCCTTGATCTTTTCCCTTCTATCTTTCCTGTTGTCACTATATTCTCAATGCCTCCTCTTCTCACTATATGCCTAATAAATGTTGACTGTCTTTTTCTTATATTATCAATAATGCATCTTTTCACATATCCTTCTAAGACAATCTTTATTAGTAATCTTTGCTGGCGAAGGAATGCGTAACATTCTTCGAATTAACCACATTTCCGCTGCCTCCAATGATTTTTATGATGTTGCATTTATTGTCCATACTTCACTTCCATAGAGTAGCACTGGTGCAATGTAGCATTTGAGGATACCTTTTCACCGATATAGACTTGTTGCATAGGATATTTTTCATTTTATGAAATGCTGCTTTTTCTTGTCCTATTCTGCTTATAATTTCGGTCTTACATTTACAATCTGAAGTTATTAATGTTCCTAAATATTTGAAAGTATTCACTTGATTTAAGTTTTTCTCATTTAATACTATTTTACTATTTGTTGAGGTACTATTTCTTGATATTATCATTGTCTCTGTCTCTTTTATATTTAAACTAAGACCGTTTTGTTTGCTTTCTATCACCGTCCTGTTTAACAGATCTTAAAGATGTTCTTGACTTTCTGCTAACAACACAATATCATCTACATATCGTAGATTATTGATATTGTGTCCTCCTATTTTAATGTCTGGCATTTTCTTAATTGATCTCAAGATATTCTCGCTGTAAAGAGAAAATAAATCTGGTGACAATACACATCCCTGGCCTACACCTAAAAGAAAAATATGAATGGCTAAAAGTACATTAAATGACATGAATAAAAGAATAGGAATGGCTAAAAGTACATTCATGGACATGAATAAAAGGGAATATGAATGGCTAAAAGTACATTCAATGACGTGAAAATATTAACATAAATAAATCACAAACTAAGAATTCGAATTATTAAATGCACTCGTGCATTAATGAGTGTCTTTTAAACGTGGATAATGAGCAAACAATTAGAAGACAGAATTGGCTCTTTTGAAATGTGTATGTATAGTTGAATAAGAAGAACTACATGAAAAGAGAAGAAAACAAACTTGGAGGTTTTGACAACAATTCGTACGAAAAACGAACTATTGTCGGAAAAAAATTCTAAATACCGGTAGTATGTCAACATATCAAACTTTATGACAGATCTTGAAGGCCTTATTTGAAGGAAAAGTTGATGGAATGCGAACAAGGGATAGGCAGAGAGACAAGTGGGAGGAGAATATCACGAGATGGACAAGTTACAGTATAGCAGAGTTCCTCACCAAATCAAGACAGAGGATGTTGGAGGTCCTTTGCAGCCAACCATCTTTGCGGAGACGGTACTTGATAATTATGATGAGAATTTTAACTCTTAGATAGCACATGTAAGTATGAGAATTAGGCATGTATTCTGTATTTTATATGAAATGTTTTCTGAAATTTGGACAGACTTCACGTGAAATATTTAATGTAGGTGGGATGAGCTTCATGTGAAATATTTAATGTAGTTGGGATGGGCTTCACGTGAAATATTTAATGTAGTTGGGATGGGCTTCACGTGAAATATTTAATGTAGTTGGGATGGGCTTCACATGGAAATATTTTATGTAGTCGGGATGGGCTTCGTATGAAATACTTGATCTAATTTGGGCAGACTTCACATAAAATGTTTTCTCTAGTTGGAATGATATATCATACGAAAAGTTTTGAATATAAGGACATGTTGGGAATAGTTCTTGCTTTCCTTGATATAGTTCCCTACATTCAAATAACACACATCCTATTCACTGTGTGTAATTGGTACGATTAGATGGACATGTTGGCTTTATTATGTTAGGATGGCAATAACTAGTTTTACTCTGAAGTTATTTTTTCAATAGTGCACCATGTATTGTAAGCTGAATGGTCTTGATATTTAATGTGTACCTCATCTGGTGAGGTAGTGCTATTCTAACCAAGAGCGTGAGTTTAGTTTCATTTGATCAGAGCTTGTGAGCATAACAATTAATGGTTATTGCAATTCAGGTAATCCAGCCACGACCACTTTTCAAAATATTTGTTATTGTTTTTGTTTTTGGAAACTAAAAGGATCATTGAGTTGCCTTTATACTTTGTAAAAATACGGTCTCTTCTGCTTATTTATCTTTCAGTTTCGGTATGGTTCAGTATATTGATATTAATTTGTCTCCCCGGTAGTTGCTAGTAAACTCGCTTTGTAAACATAATTCCTCGAACTAGGTGGTTCGAACGATGAAATACAATTAATATTGATATTATGATCTTTAAAATTTTCTTGTGAATGTATACGACACATGTCCCTAGTTCATATCACAAAATCGTTAGGGAAAAATGCCTTCTGGGAAGGAGTAAAACAGTAATGAAAAAAGAATCTTACAACTTAGTGGAAGACATTGGAGGAATGCAAATGCTTTCTTTGGCGTACATTAATTTCTTTAAGATCTGTTTGCATGGTTATTTTTCGCCAACATATTTTTTAATCCATTGATGAACTTTTTAATAAATGTCTATGCCAATCGTCTTCATTATCCCTTATTAGAACATTCCTCCAGATCCTGCCATGTGCATGTGAGAGATCTATGAGGATGGTGATAGCGCACTTTCTGTCTGGAAATCATCTACTTTTCTTGTACTGATCTAAACATGTATCTCCTGTCTTGATTCTCATTGTGACTCTGAATCTTGTCTAAAGACTGGATATTTTCAAGTCATCAATAAAACCAGTTACTAATCATTCTCTTTCCTAGAGTGCCTATGTATGATGCGAGACCATTGATCGTATAGAAGACCTTTCAACAAAATTAATTGGGACTTCATTCGTTACGTTTTTTTTATCTGCGTTGGGTTTCGGTTGGTCACTGTTTATAGGCTTTGAGTCGTCTTAGCTATTTTGAGGAAGCGATTCCAAATTCGTTCGTAGCGAGGTAATGAAGATAGGAAGAACAGAAATATATATATATATATATATATATATATATATATATATATATATATATATATATATATATATATATATATATATATATATATATATATATATATATATATATATATATATATATACGTTGAAAAGAACAGACTTAAACGAGTAACAGAATTTACATACATAGAACGCAATATAACAGCAGACGGCAAGGGCAGCAAAGAAATACAAAATAGATTTAGTAAAGCATATCAAGTCCTAGGGAAAACAACACCAAACTACAGAAGAAAAATTGTAGATTTAAACACCAAAATAACACTATTCAAAACGACTATTATGCCAACTTTGTGCTAAACATGGACAACGAAAGCACAAGACAAATGTAAACGTAGGATAGCTGAAATGGCATGCTTACGCAGAATCCTAGGAATATCAGCACACATCAGCAGACTACCATCAGACAACATACCACAGCAAGCTCTGCTACACTGATACAGTGAAGACAGACCTAGAGATCGACCTCGAAAACGATGGACCACCGAAAGAAAGAGGCGACAATTTCCACAATTTACTTAGCACAGAAGAAAGTAATTTCCAGAAAACTCTTTTACCCCTGACTCTTAAGTGCAACAAAGGGTTTAGTGAATAGATAGATAGATTCCAAGTTTGTAAAAAGTGACCAATCAAACGCCCAACAATAATAAAAACACGTAACGAATGAGGGCCCTAATTAAATATTTTGAAGATCTTTATTCGAGACGAAATCATATATGATGTCAATGAAATGTGTTTATTACTTTGAGTATTATCATTTGTTTCCCCTTTCCTAAGAATTAATTTGATCAAAGCCGAAGATAAGGCCGTATGATGATGGTTGGCCGATCGTCCCACTACTTTTATTAACTGGTTTACCTATAAGGTAGAAAATGTCATAAAATGTCAACAGAAACGAGCAAATTTGTTTCTTTTAAGGAGACCGTTCTCCACCACCCCCCCCCCCTTACCAAAGACTTACTACGGCCCTCAATTTGATGGTGCTGTACAACAGACAGTTATATCTTTGCTTCTCTCCAAGTTTTATTTATCAAGTTGAACATTACTGATTCAGCTATACAACAGACAGTTATATCTTTGCTTCTCTCCAAGTTTTATTTATTAAGTTGAACATTACTGATTCAGCTATTCAACATATGATATATGGCATATTATTTTATTATTTTGAATTTTACCTGGGTCTGGTACTTTTCTGCATTTCCATTATTTCATTTTTATTAACATCTCATATACGCTGTTTTTTGTTCAAATGTCTGTTTTATGTTTGCTATTGTTGCATTTTTCCTTGCTAAATATCTTACGATAAAGTTTGATTGAGTGATTTTGATTTATGTTCTTATTGATTTTATAAAAATGTTCATTGAAAATGTCAGCTCTTTTCTTGACATCTGTATTGTTTTCCTGTTATATTTAGAGGTATATGATTTTATTTCTTCCTATACACAGTTCAATGTTCGACTTCTATCTTTATGGTTATTCTAGCGTAGATCTAGACTTTAGCATGTGTCTTGCTATTTTGAATTCTTGCCTGTTTCTGTCAAAAGACGGACTTATGAAGTCTTCATCTTCTCGTTCGAAGTTTAAATGTCTATACACTTGTTTAGTTAGTTAGTCGGTTATAGGTTGTCTTGTTCTCTCCTTTGATTTCGATTTCTATTCTTACTGCTGCTCTATCATTTATCACTTTTCCTGTGTCATTATTTCAGAAAGGTCAGTATTTCTGTGTAATTCCGTGTGTTATGATTATTTTCTTAGCTTCCGACATGTTACAACCTGTGTAATTCCTTGTGTTATGATTATCTTCTTGCTTCCGACATGTTACGACCTGTGTAATTCCTTGTGTTATGATTATCTTCTTGCTTCCGACATGTTACAACCTGTGTAATTCCTTGTGTTATGATTATCTTCTTAGCTTCCGTCATGTTACGACCTGTGTAATTCCTTGTGTTATGATTATCTTCTTGCTTCCGACATGTTACGACCTGTGTAATTCCTTGTGTTATGATTATCTTCTTGCTTCCGACATGTTACAACCTGTGTAATTCCTTGTGTTATGATTATCTTCTTAGCTTCCGTCATGTTACGACCTGTGTAATTCCTTGTGTTATGATTATCTTCTTAGCTTATCTTATTTGCTTATTATCATGTGTATCATGATGATCACTTCCGGCCCCTATCGAGCCCGACTCCTTGAAGTGGAGATATGGCTTACTACAGCGAACAGAGGATAGATAGAAACTAAGATTGGGTAGGCCATGCCGAAGAAAACAGCAGGTACTGAAGTTAGATATACCTGAATACATTATCCGAGAGGCGCACCAGCAACCAGGGTACCATCATGCATGGAGACCACTCAACCTCAAAACCACCAAATAAAACCGTATGGAAGATATTTAGCAGGGACTAATGCACCAACAGCATTCATGCAACCCGCCAATTTAACATGCTGCATACGAGAAAATCATTTGATGTGTCAAACATAGCAGTAACTTGTGAAATCATGATGATGTCTGGTTGGCAGGTATCGATGTGTAATCGGTTGGTAGCTATGTATCTTGTCAGCTAGTCTATGCGCATATATGGATATGTATATGGATTTATGGACATGCGCAGAAAAGGTCTCGTGTTGGTGTTCTATATTAATGTTAATTTCGAAGAGTTGTATAAGTTCAACATTATTTCTCATCTGACAGTAGTCATTGTTGTCCAATAGCGATATGTGTGCATTAAAACATTCAGTAATAATTGTCATAGTATATATACATATATATATATGTTATTTAAATGGTTGGCTAGCATTCGAATTTAGAGGGAAATATACATCATGATGATAAAGTAATTCCTTTAGCTGTGATTAGATAGCTCTTAGCAGCTCATAGCCTTTCAGGCACAATCACAAATCCTCCTTAGTAAGTAACCGAGGTTGCACTCGAAATACTATACGGTTTGTTGTTTTAATGACATGGTTATGTTAGGGAAGGTTTATGAATGCATTTTTAGTTCCTGAAGAGAGGCTTTCCAGTGCAGCAGTATCCAAGGATCATTACGTCCTTTCAGGAAAATTACATACACTTCTGAGCAACTATTTCACCATTCTTCTGTCAGATGTGCTGACATATCTGCAGTAATAATATACCTAGAATTCCCTTTACCTAAAAGTCTGCCACAAAAGGACAAAGGTGAAATGACGCTGCCTGCATATCTTTGCCATCCATGGAAACGATTTGACAGACCACTAAAGTAAGAAATCGAGAAGGTTGTTCAGCGTCAATAATGAGTTTTTCACAAGTGACATGTTAGCTTATCCCCAACTTTCCTTAGTCGTCCCCTACGCCGTGCTTGGAAAGAAGACTATGTCCCTATTCTTTGCACCCAAAACTAGAAGTTCATCCCCCGGTAGCCACTCGTGCGACAACACTCTTTCTTCTTATTTATGAATGTCAGAAAAATGACAATGCGATAGATATAGATTTACATTGTTCATCGTATATTCATACTGTGTTCCTGCCAACAATAAGAGAATAACAGAATATACATTACAAATAGTATGTTTTATGTCATCAAACCAAATATGGGGATTGGTTGAATGTCGAGATAGTTACCATGTCTAGTTACTGACTTCTGAACTAGACTTAATTTTCTAGGGCAGACAGTTTACATACCAGAGAGTTAGTTATCCATATCAGACTTCTTTCTCCCGATTCGGGTTCGCAGACCAGCTGATGGGCTTTGTATCCCTGTAAAACATAGGACACAATTTCTTTGACTCACACAATAAGCGTGTCAGTTTTCTTAATGTGTGTATGTCAAAACTGCATCTGTTATATCTTATTCTATGGCATCATTCAGTGTACACGATAGTTTACAAAATACTTTCTATGTGATATGTCTAGTTATAACGGTATCCTATTTCTTTCCCCATCTTTTTTCCGCTTGCTGCTAAACACAAGGGATCTCTCTTTTAGCAGGACAATGGTTCTGCTAGAGTCCTAGTATGATATCGTACAGATATCAGAAATACGTTATGTCGTCATTTTATTTACACCAGTTCTGTGATACATTCGATTTCAGCAGTTTCTATTTCTAAATGATATATTTCTACGACACTATTTTTCCTATATTTTTCCAAACCTATTGTGTTATTGTTTCATGCTACAAGTATGCGCTTCTCTTTCTTCGTACATATGAATGTCAGAAAAAGGACAATGCGATAGATATAGATTTACATTGTTCATCGTATATTCATCATGTGTTCCTGCAACAATAAGAGAAGATTTGAAAGCTGAAGAGCTCTATATTCAGTCGTAAAATGAGAAAGTACATTTGGTGTTGTTGTTTTTTTCATTCTTGCTTAGTATTCTTTTTTGCACTTTCTTTATATTATTTTTTTCTCTGTAAATAACATTGCTCATATGCATCTTTCTAGTGCTCTTAATTTTCACATATAATAAATATTTGTAATATAGATATTGTTTTCAATCTATTTGTAGGCACATTGTACATCACAGTTTTATAAAATTGTGGAAGCAGTAGAGCAGTATAACGCCTACTCAAGAAAAATGGTCTGCAAATTATGCCACTGTGTGTCATTATAGTAAATTCTAGAGGCTAATCCTTCCTTTTCATTAGTTGGCGACATAAAATATAGAAAGCTCGGATTAGAGTCGCATTGACGAAGTTTGATAGTCTATTGTCCATTGCCGTTCCCCAGGGGTTGATTATTGGTATTATCCACACTTGCCGTTAAGAGTAGGGCCCTAGGGATGGGAGTCTCAGCTGTTGCAAGATCAGAACTCTCATCTTGGTTGCGTTGAGTCCATTTTTACTCAGGGTTGACTTGGTGTTGTCTATCCACAGTTTTCTTGATCTACCTCTGGCACTACATCTACTATATACATTGGGTATATTGTTTTTAGTTGCTATATACTCTTATTGGTAGTAAGTTTGGGTTTGTTCTCATAAGGTGACCGAACCATTCTACTTGCTGTCTCTCGATATGTTCAATACATAATATTATATTTACTTTATTCCTAATGTGTTAATTTCTTATTTTATCTAGTTTAGTAACCATTGCAGCTTTTCTTTGACGCTTTATTTCTCATGTAATGATTTTACTCTCCATCTTGATCTTCGGGTGGAGAAGTAGTAAAATTGTGATACTTTGTGAACTGAGAACATGTTTGATAATAGTAGCCTACGTTCAAAGTGTGTATTTGTATTCTCTGGCCTGTATGCATAGCTGTTGTGTCTCTTCAAGCTATACATGTGTACCACCCTTAAGGTGTTATTCATGCAGGTAAGCAGAAACTACTATTGCTGTGAAGATCGATCTGTAAATATTATTCTCTATACTCTATGTGCAGACGAACTGGGTTGCCACTGCACACTTCTTGGTGTTAGGCGTTTCAGAGTCTAACTCACTACATCTCTCATCATTGAATATGATATCTCTGCACACTATTTGTCCACAAGTATCACTGTTCCAGTGCAGACATATGGCAGTGAAAGTTGGACATCAATCCAAGCAATAGATCAAGAGTTAAACAGCTTCGGAAACAAATGTCTCTAGAAACTGTCGAAGATAACATTGAGTGATTTCGTCTCAAATAATGATTTAAGAGATTACTAGACCAAGAATACATATTAAATATCATAAGAAAACGTAGATGCAACTATGTAGATAGTCACAAGAGTCAAGATTGAATTCAACAGAGACACCGGGTGATAACGTGAGAAAATATTGAACAGCTTAACAGCCTGGCACGGCAGGGAAACAACAACGATCCTGATACATGATACTGAAGATAGAGAGCCATGATCGCCTACGCCAGCCGTCATGGTACCTGATGATGTTGAGATGTAACTACCTGGGACACGTCCTGAGACTAAATGAAAATAGATTGAACCAACACCCATGTGGACATCACTCATTGTGGACACCACTCATGTGGACATCACTCATTGTGGACACCACTCATGTGGACATCACTCATTGTGGACACCACTCATGTGGACATCACTCATTGTGGACACCACTCATGTGGACACCACCCTTATGGAGACCATTCATGTGGACGCCATTCATGTAGACACCACATGAGATTATGATATTTTCGAGGTGGTCAAAGAATGATGGAAGGGAAATGGCCCTTGGCACAGATCCTAGACGTTGATGTCATAATTCATCTTCAAGTACCGTCTCCGCAATGAAAGTTGGCTGCATCAGACCTCCAACATCCCGTTTAGTGTCTTGGTGGTGCACTTCGCTAGACTGTAACATGGCCATTTCGTGATGTTAACATCCAACCTATATCTCTGCTTACATCTTGTATTTTCTTTTGACTATAGCCTCAAGAAAGGTCTTCAACAAGTTGTCATGTTTTTTAATATGTCCAAAATATTTTATTTGCTTGATCTTTATTTCCTTTAACAATTCGTTCTTCGTACTTACTGTTGTTAGCACATTTTGTTTGGTTTCTTTTCTTTCCATGATGTTCTCCCTATTCTTTGTATATCCACATCTCAAAGGCATCAATTCTGTCTTCCAATTGTTTGTTTATTGTCCATATTTCTGAGCCAAACATTAATATAGAATAAATGTACCATTTTATAATTCTCATTTTTAACTTGTTTGTAATTTGTTTAGATATTAATATTTTCCTCGTTTCATTAAATGGCAAAACCATTCTGCTTATACGGTGCACTGTTGAGCAAACAACTCCGAGTAAAGTTAGATTTTTTTTTAAGTCAACATGTCGGAAAGTTATTTTAATTTGGTTATATCAGAGTTTCTCTAACCTGAAATATAATAGAGGTCGCGGTATAGGTAATTGTACTACCACGAACTCTGAAGAACATGTGTCCTTAGAGGGTGGGAGTTTTAACTTTCGTTCCATTATCATATGTTTCGTCTCAGTTGCAATATAATCTTGTATGTTCAGGATAATTTTGACGTTAACTATTCATATTGTTCTTAGTCTTCCTCTTGCTCAGTAACCCTGATCATTGTATTACTCTATGCACTCATATGTTGCCCAAACCATCGTAGTTGATGTCTCTATGCAAATTCGATGCATGATATAACAACTATACTATTTCTAATGTGGTCAGTGCGTAACCCAGTAAAACGCCCAGACTTATCAAAGAATTCATTGTACATGTTATTAACTTTCTCCTTGTGTGGAGATGGCAAAAGTCCGACATTAGTAACAGAGTACTGGTAGAAAAATATTGTTTTTATTATTTATTATTTAACTTTGATTTTGATATTTGGATGCTGAAGTAAGAGTGTGAAAGGTATTGTGATATTTTAAATGCTGAAGTAAGAGTGTGAAAGGTAAGTCACTGCTAGTATCTTTAGACAACATGTTCTATATCTCTGTTGGGGTGTTCTATTCTCGGGGGAAATACTGCATAGATATGAAACAGCTACGATAATGCTAGTATTTCTTGTTAGAAAATAACCTAAAGGTCTTACTTGTAACATTTTGTCGTTCTTAGCTTTATATACTCTAATCACGAAGGCTATTAGAGTACAAACACACACTGACACATTCATAAAGTTCATTAATTAGCTACATCAATTATATCTTCAATTAAAATTTAATATTTAGAACACGTTCATTATTTGATATCAATTCATTTTTGTATTTTATTTCAATAGTTCTTATCTGTTTCTCTAATGTAATATTTGAAGCACAGTTTTGCTTCTTCTTGTATTTCACTGTTATTCAGAACAAAAATAATTATAATAGTAATATTTTGTGTGTAAAAACTTTCATACTCTATTATTTTTAATTGTTTTTTCCTTCTTTCCATTTGGATTCAATTTTTTTCAGACTAGCAATTGTCCTATACGCTGGCCAGCGCTGAGTGATATTTTAGTGTAAGTATATGTTCTTTTGTAACATGTTAAACAGTCCATCTATGTCAAAGTGGCCCAAATGTCTCAAGGTCTCACAAGCGGCCCTCCAGACCAATTATCAGCAATAGCAAACCATTATTAGTGTGTTTGTTAATTAGAGGATTAAATCCTCTTGTAATGGCACATCTCTTTTAACCAAAAACCAGAGTCTGTGTTGGGAATATCAACAACAGTAACAGTAAACCCGTATTAGATGACGTGTATATATAGTTATACTTACGTTTGATTTCTTCTGAATAGTATGGTTAATCTAACAACACTGCACAGAGCCACGAGTTACAGTCAACTGGGCAAGACATTTATATCTCTAGAGAAACATACCCATCACAAATACAATATATACAGATGGACACAGTATCACTATTGCTTTCAATTCATTGGAAAAGAAACAAGCAAATTCTATTTCACGTACATGAGCAAGCGTTCTAAGTAATTTTTTATCTGTTTGCTATAAACAACTAAATCTGCTACTTAGACCAATCTGCCATAATAGCAAGCCGATAAAATAGCTGTATGTATAGACAAGTGGTGGGCAAAATATGGCCTGCCAAGTTATTTTTTCTGGCCCGCGAGACTGATATATACTATCAGTACTATATGCGCTGGCCCAATAGAGAACATTAATTGGAACTTCATCGCACTAATCTAAAATATTGAAATCTAGCTATTTGGCCCCTTACCGCTCAATCATGTCCGTGTCTTTGTTCAGACCTTCCAACAGAATGTATTAGGAACCCATTAGTTACGTTTTTGATAATTGTAGGGTTTCGGTTGGTCACTACTTATATACTTAAAGTCGCAATGACTATTTTTGGGATGCGATTCCAAAGTATGTAAATAGTGACCAACTGGTTCCCAACAATAATTAAAAAACCTAACGAATAGGATCACAAGTAATTCTGTTTGAATGTCTTTATTAGTAAAGGTCATGACTCAATGCAGGCCACCGATCTAAAGTTTACCCAAAGGTTCTAGTATAACTATCTCGTAGTTACTACAGGGCATAGAAACACATAAGGATATTTTTAAATGAAGATTATGAATACTAAACACCTTATAAAGATATTTTTTAAATGAAGATTGCGCCTACTAAAGACCGTGTAAAAATATTTTTAAAATTGAGAGTCGCGTAATAAATACCATGTAAAGATTTTGAGGGGAAAAAAAGGGTGAGCAAACGAAAAAATGAAAAACATAGCCGAGCTTGTATGTTATATTCACCTAACAGGCATGTAATTTTCGAAATGTGTAACCCATGACGCTGTTCTTACTAACACAGAAGTAACATTGACATATTGATAACTTGTGTCCACTATTTTACAATACAATATTGTTGGTCAGTGTTCCAGGTGGTCAACATTACTGCTTTATACAATGTATGTCCTCTTTCATGTGCACGATAAAGATATTTTGGTCAAATCTTCCGCTGTGTATGTTTTGTATAATATGTAAGATTTAATTACCCTGTATTTGTTATAATATGTAAGATTTCATTTCTCTGTATTTGTTATAATATGTAGGATTTAATTACCCTGTATTTTTGTTTCTTTTTTTTTTTGGCCGAATTAATCAGAGTTTTGCTGTACTTCGACTAGGTTTATTTTTAACATTTGTTCTCAAACTCTCACTGTATCTCTCTTTTAGTATGATGGTACCACTAGATTTCAAGCGGGATGTAGTTCATATAACGAAATGCATTGTTTCACATTTTATTTGTGTCAATGGTCCGACACTTCCGATGATGGTACTTAATACGTTCAGTGTATTACCACATCCGCTATACAGTGGAGATCCGTAGATATGTCACAAGTAGGTCAGCTGCTCATTACAACTGACAACTGGTACGCCTACTGCGTGCTGGTCACTAAATGGCTGTCAATAAATTACATCACCAATTGTTTGCTAATTCTGACTCCCTTTCCCAATAATTCTTAGAGGAACTCTCCTCCCCCCCCCCTCCTCTCCTTATTTCCCCCAAAATGAACTCCCATCACACTAAGAAATATGTGCATTAAATGTACGAAACACTATGATGTTTTGAAAAATGTTTCAAATATATTATAACAGCATTGTTGACGTCACCTTTTGTCAAAGATCCATCCCTCCTTCTTGTCAAACTTGTTCAGACTCCATTCCCTCCCTAATTTCTGACGCAATTTACTGACAGTACCTAACCTCAAACCTTTCCACAGCCAAATAGCCGCAAACTTGCTATTGACATACCCACAGTGAAACTAGCCACTGTTTGAGGCGCTATAGGCATATCCATTGACGCCCAATTCCACACTATTTTGTATCTTATGTTTACGTTAATGTTAAGAACAACATCGATCCACTCCGCTCAGTCACATAGATACTCAGACTTCCGTAGGAGATCAGAAAAAGTATGTCTGCTGATCGTTAATCTGGCTTGCTCGATTTGCCATTCTCTTCATCTTGTCCCGTATTTGTCTAGTTGTACCATTTTCCTCATCTGTCCATAATGCGTCTAGTTCTACCATTTTCCTCATCTGTCCATAATGCGTCTAGTTCTACCATTTTCCTCATCTGTCCATCATGCGTCTAGTTCTACCATTTCCTCATCTGTCCTTCATGCGTCTAATTCTACCATTAACCTCATATGTCCAGCATACGTCTAGTTCTACCATTCTCCTCCTCTGTCCTTCATGCGTCTAATTCTACCATTTCCTCATCTGTCCTTCATGCATCTAATTCTACCATTAACCTCATCTGTCCAGCATACGTCTAGTTCTACCATTCTCCTCCTCTGTCCTTCATGCGTCTAATTCTACCATTTTCCTCATCTGTCCATGCTTCTAATTCTACCATTAACCTCATATGTCCAGCATACGTCTAGTTCTACCATTAACCTCATCTGTCCAGCATACGTCTAGTTCTACCATTCTCCTCCTCTGTCCTTCATGCGTCTAATTCTACCATTTTCCTCATCTGTCCATGCTTCTAATTCTACCATTAACTTCATATGTCCAGCATACGTCTAGTTCTACCATTAACCTCATCTGTCCAGCATACATCTAATTCTACCATTAACCTCATCTGTCCAGCATACGTCTAGTTCTACCATTAACCTCATCTGTCCAGCATACGTCTAATTCTACCATTAACCTCATCTGTCCAGCATACGTCTAGTTCTACCATTAACCTCATCTGTCCAGCATACGTCTAATTCTACCATTAACCTCATCTGTCCTTCATGTGTCTAATTCTACCATTTTCCTCATCTGTCCTGCATGCGTCTAATTCTACATTTTCCTCATCTGTCCTTCATGTGTCTAATTCTACCATTTTCCTCATCTGTCCTGCATGCGTCTAATTCTACCATTAACCTAATCTGTCGTGCATGCGTCTAATTCTACCATTAACCTAATCTGTCGTGCATGCGTCTAATTATACCATTAACCTAATCTGTCGTGCATGCGTCTAATTCTACCATTAACCTAATCTGTCGTGCATGCGTCTAATTCTACCATTCTCTTTATCTGTACTGCATGCTTCTAGTTATACCACTATCACATTTAATAATATCAACTTTCCTTGAAGCTCGTCCTAGATGTATCATGTTATCATGTCCTAGATGTATCATGTTATCATGTCCTAGATGTATCATGTTATCATGTCCTAGATGTATCATGTTATCATGTCCTAGATAAGATTGGCAACACGGCCATTTGTACATGTGGACAAGCAGTACAGAGTGCCAAACATACACTTCAAGAGTGCTCTGAGCATGAAACGCTGAGGCAGACATATTGGCCAGAGGAAACAACACTGGAATCAAAGCTCTATGGGACACTGTATGAACTACAAAAGACAGTGAGTTTTATTAAGGAGACAGAATTACAGATATAGACATGTTTCAAGTGAACGAAAGAAGAAGAAGAATGTCCTAGATGTATCATGTTATCATGTCCTAGATTTATCATGTTATCATGTCCTAGATTTATCATGTTATCATGTCCTAGATGTATCATGTTATCATGTCCTAGATGTATCACGTTATAATGTCCTAGATTTATCATGTTATCAAGTCCTAGATTTATCATCTTATCATGTCCTAGATTTATCATGTTATCGAGATTGGAATCCACATGCAGAAAGGGCTCATAAAGTCGTTCCTACCCGTTCCCCGTATCCACTCTCAACTCCCTGTTATTGATTCCCTGGATGCAAGCCTAACAGTTCTCTCATTACCGTACACTCACTTATGTCCTGTCAAACTAAGGAGTATTAACTCATGATAGGTATTTTGTAAGACCTGTTTACAGATTATCTTAAATTCCGATTTTGATCATTTCCGTGAGTTTCGTTGATCGAATTTGGCTATTTTTTGGTATGCGATTCCAAAGTATATAAATAGTGATCAACGACAATCACGACAATAATCAAACACGTAACGAATGAAGTCCTAATTAATCCTGTAGAGAGGGCTTCTATTTGCGAAAGTCACTGTTCAATTACTAAAACGTACAAAATGACTTGAAGGGTAGAATAAATAGAGTTTTTAACCAGCTAGGCACTGGAACACCTAGCATGCATAGTTCAGTACTGGGAGACACGTCTACATTCCAACATTTTAATATTATGCGCAGTTTTATTCAACATTCGTGACGTCACTGAAGAACAAACTGGTTAGTTTAATCCAAAGGGAGGGCGGGAGCCGGGCGCTCTCAGTGTGTTGTGAGAGGACCCATGGATCGGGTAGTTTATGGGTCTCTATTGATAATATTGTATCATTAAATAATGTAGAATCTCGCCATTTCAAGGTTATGGTTCGTTTCGCTAAAAATGTGGACACTTCTCCCAGTAAAGTACTGAATGCGGTTAATGTTTTTCTTACTTAGATTAAGTGCAAGTAGTTATACCAAAGTAATATATGTTTGGTTTATTAAATCATTGATTACTAGGTCGAAACACACGATGTAGTCGAATCAATATTATTTCCCTGTTACAATGAAAATATAACATATCCTTTTTTTAAAGGTCCTCACGGTGAGATACTTTTCTTTCAACCGTGAACATTATTCCTTCTTTTTTTCTCCTTCTTCTGCAATCAATTGTTAAATATCAGTCCGATATTCGTCATGTATAGAGTGGAGAGTGGAGAGAAGTCCAGATGTGGCTTCTCTGCTAGAGTAAGAGGAAAGATCATAGCCGAAAAGACAAAAGCTTATGTGAAAACAATATCCAGTATGAGAATGGAGGTGGAGACTGTAACAGTAGCCTTACAATGGCTTTCGGAAATCAGGCTGACCAGTTGTTATTGTTTTCGCTTTTTAGTCCATAATTCGGAAGGTCCAAGCGGATGACTGCTCCATGAGTGAGCAGCTTGCATAGATACCTCTGGAACTCTTTCGGATCTACTGGACTTGCCGTGATGGAATGCGTGGATATGTGCGAGCTGACACGCTAGCTGCAAGAGCACCTGTCGTAGGCACTTTGAATGTGAAACAAAGGTGAGATCTTGAAACGAATACTGAACCGCCTAATGATGAATGACACTTAATGAACGAATCAGTATTACAGAGACAATGAATTCGGAATAAATCGTGGGATAAATAGAGAAGGTCAAGAGAGGGTTCGAATTAAACGCATGAAAAATCAGCTCACAATGGGAGCGATAAGCATTCATACTCTTGGCCATATATCAAAAAGGACTGAGCCCGTATGGGCCTGCCCGGGGTGCAATAGCGTCAATTCTTAAATAATTGAGAGCGGTTTGTTGTGCGTTGCCTTGGGTTTCCCACAGATTGTTTTGCAGAGAGGCTCCCGTGGGCCTGATTGTCGTTCTGTGAACAGCGATACTGGGACAATCCTGTAGTGTGTGTTCTGGTATTTGTGTTGTTGCTTTGCAGATACATGTCGTAGAGTCGCTGATACCGATTCCATGTAAATGTACTTTTAAACGGCAGGATTCTCCTCTCTGTCCAAATGTTGTGAGTTGTTCATTTCTGTTCAACTTGTTAATGCCAATGTCTTGCCAATGTTTAAAGTTTTGTAGTTTTGGTATAGCTTTTGTTCATAAAATAATGGAGGTTGTGGCTAAGGTAATCATATCACAACCATGTCCTATGATTACTGTCGCACTCTATGGCCTAATTCGACTCTGTCTATCTTTTCTGCCTCAGAACATTTTCTAATAGTTAACGAGATAGAGATAATCAATCATTGATTTATAATTATAACAAAACTGAACATGTTTCATGCATTTTATGTTTCCACAATACAAGAATAAACATGTGTTAACTTTTTTTTAAGCGAAAGTTGCACTTTAATCTCAAGTTAAAAATGAAGTGCAAAATGTCGGTTTTTTATCGCTTGAATAACTGAATTTGCAGTCATGTATCCATCCCTACTCATACTTCATAACTTGACTAACTGAATTTGCAGTCATGTATCCATCTCTACTCATACTTCATAGCATGACTAACTGAATTTGCAGTCATTTATCCATCCCTACTCGTACATTTCATAACTTGACTAACTGAATTTGCAGTCATGTATCCATCCCTACTCGTACATTTCATAACTTGACTAACTGAATTTGCAGTCATGTATCCATCCCTACTCGTACATTATATAACTTGACTAACTGAATTTGCAGTCATGTATCCATCCCTACTCGTACATTTCATAACATGACTAACTGAATTTGCAGTCATGTATCCATCCTTACTCGTACATTTCATAACTTGACTAACTGAATTTGCAGTCATGTATCCATCCTTACTCGTACACTGTATTTCGTAAATGTCATTTAGTATCTAGTTTCCAAAACAGGACAGTATACATCACTTTCTTCAATAGAAGACCTTCTCAACAAGACCCTCCATGTTCGTGAACCATTTGATTATACTCGTGATTCTCGTTGCTCATTATTTATATACTTGGAGTCTCATGCCAAAAATAGCGAAGACTATGAGCAATAGATAGCACGGAAACGCCCCCCTAGGTCATGTTTACGTTTTAGATAGAGAGGTCTTCTATTGATGAAGGTGGTGACAATAGATATCACTTTGTTAAAGGGCGTAAGCCAAGACTCGCCTAAAGATATAAAATTATATAAAATGTAATAACCTAGTTTTTGTAGAATTTTTAATTATTCCAATTTTTGTAGGAGGTGTTTTGCTGTTGTTTTTTTTAAATTAATTTATTTATTTTGGTTGGGAGGGGGGAGGGATACGATTTTCATCTGTTGGATTCCACAGTTTTAAATGGCGTCATATTATCCTCAAAGAGTAGGGATTGGAACTCTACACATGTCTCTTCTCTTATCTATGAACTTTGTCCGCCATCTCCTTAGTCTATTCCTGCGATGTCTTCAAGAAATGTGCTAATTCTTACAACTATTTCTACATCATTTTGGCATTTCACATACAGATTCATCCTATTATATTAATTTTTGCCTGTCGCTCTCATTATGTTTCAGCGTACTCAATTTTTTGTCACATTTCTGCTGATCATTATTACCTTCATCATCATCAGCTCGTATTCTCGAAGCTATGGATGGTTTGAAGAAGAAAAACCATAATAATTATTCTCGATCAGAGTTTAAACTACACTCAAAAAGTTACAATTAATTTATTTGGCTTCATCTTTTCCAGTACCTTTCTGACATGTCCTTTTTCTCATTACCGATGAAATTAAATATGCCATTTGTAATATGAATTCGCTTTATAATCACTTACTTGATCTTCCATCTTTGTTTAGCATTTCCCGTATGTGACGTTATCTACTTCACATGCGCAGTAAGAACTTGACACTACATTTATTTTCCATGTACTGTGACAACTTATGTAAACTTTGTTATGATTATTTATTTCCAACATAGACGGATTATTTCACAGTATTTTTTATGCTGAGACTACGCAGACTCAGATACTTGAGAAACACGAGGAGAATGGGAGGTGACAGAATACCGAGGGATCTACTTTCGAGATTTACTAAATGGGAAAAGATCTCAGTCGACCACTACTTCGGTATAATGACATGTACAAATACGATATACGTGATATAGACATTAATACAGATTCATGGGAAGAGGGTGCTCGCATCCATTGACCGTGTTACATGGAGGGAAAAGAGCAGAAATGATATGAAGAAAATGGAGAAAGTGATAGCAGTTAGTTCAAGGATTCCACATCGAAGAAGACACACACCAGCACACGATGTCATAAGTGGGCTTATGATTCCTTGTACATACGGTGGAATACTCTTTATGGCTCAGATTGATCTTGTGAGCCAGATCCATCATCGTCAAGGATCTTACATTATATTTCTTATAGCACAACAATACTACTATCATCTGGATAGTCGGAAATGTGCCTACTACTACTATATAGAAAGATGTATACACAAACTGTATACTCTGTGAGTTTATAATTGGTCTACAGGGAATAGTTGAAGAATGCAAGTCTTTTCATCGTTCATGAACTGTATCTCATAAATGTCATTACAAAAATGTACAGCCAAGATGACCAATATGGTTATATATACTGACCTTTTTTTAGTGGGGAATATTGTAATGAGACATGATGGATTCGCTTCAAATGCAATTGTGGTCGGTTCGATGATTATGGATAGAACAGACATTATAGATTCCTTCTATTACTATAACTTTGATGAAAATACATGTAACGAACACGTAGTCCCACTCCTAGCTCGATGATGAAGCTCGTTACCTTTATTGCTGCCCGCCAATTGTTCTCCCATGCGCTAGGTCTGATATCGTGTCAATGATAACAAATATCAGTCAATATTTCGGTGGTTCAAAAACTAGCAGTATCAGTTTAAATAGTTGACATCAGTCCAGCACACTAGACAGGGCGTGGATCTACTGCCCATGGCACACTGGGGTTTGTGGTAATGGGATATCAGACAATATTGCACCATAGACACCTACAGTTGGGGAGCTAGCAATGGAAAAAGACGCTGGTCCCGCGTGATAGAAGGAATAATTATTTTCAACCAGACTGCCACATGAATTATAATCATACATACCCTTCGACATCTACTGAGGGGACTGAGCGTCCATTTGTTTTTTATAATGTCAGCTCATAACAATATCAGGACATTTGATATTTTAGTATCTAAGATTTCTATTGTTCCCACACACCCCTCCATCCCACCCCCCCTCCTGGTCAGATAAACTAAACATCCTATGTGGGACAAAATAACTGCTCACAAACACATGAATATATATGTATATGAATATACAGCAACTATTCAGTGTGATTGATAAATTAACAAGTTACAGAAACTATCAGTGTGATTGTCAAACTAACAAGTTACAGAAACTATCAGTGTGCCTGAGTTTCGCTATTTAATGAAACACCTATGAATGATGCTTGAATAGTACTGTCATATAGTCCAGCATCATGAATGTGTGCCGCTGTAATATAAAACGTGTATACATATTACATTTATTAGAGGAATACGTGTTGCATTGGTAGCTGGTGTGCAAAATTGATAGCTGGTGTGCAACAGTGGTAGCTGGAGTGCAATATTAGTAGCTAGTGTGCAACATTAGTAGCTAGTGTGCAACATTAGTAGCTAGTGTGCAACATTAGTAGCTAGTGTGCAACATTAGTAGCTAGTGTGCAACATTAGTAGCTAGTGTGCAACATTAGTAGCTAGTGTGCAACATTAGTAGCTAGTGTGCAACATTAGTAGCTAGTGTGCAACATTAGTAGCTAGTGTGCAACATTAGTAGCTAGTGTGCAACGTTAATAGCTGGTGTGCAACATTAGTAGCTAGTGTGCAACATTAGTAGCTAGTGTGAAATATTAGTAGCTAGTGTGCAACGTTAATAGCTGGTGTGCAACATTAGTAGCTGGAGTGAAACATTAATAGCTGGTGTGCACCTTAGCCTGCCATCTCATACATCAGCAGCCGTTTTCAGTAACGAAGAAAGATTGCACTAAACCGCATTTGTTCAAATTGTCAACCTTACTAAAAGTGTCGTTGAAGGAAAGCGGACGGAAACAGAAACATGAAAACCAATGACAGAAAATGATTGATGACATGAATCTTTGGACACGTCTAGGTGCTAATGACATTCAATAAAATGTTTAGTACAGATATTCCTGAAAATGAGGAGAAACCCACCTTTATCAGCTCTCCGACGACGGTGTGTCGAGAGAAGAAGAGTAAACTAAAGTAAATGACTTCGTGTCACTCAAACTTAAAAACCGTATTATATTACTTCAGTAAACGAAGGCGTGTCTGTTGTTATATTTCAAGTAACGACCACAAATGACGTTCCTTGTTATATCCATGGGCGTGTTCTAGTTTCCGTATGATATAATTATAGCCGGTTAAAGTCAATTTTATATCTTTATTGCAATCTGATCCTTTACGTCTGAACTCATTTTATCTGATCCTATTGCTTTGAGACATTCAATTATTTTTTAATGATGTACAAACTACTAGGATGAATGCAGCAAAATCAATAAACCGCAGATGAGAATTGTCTATGCCTCGGTGGAATTTATCAGGAATTTCTAATGCAAAGCTAAAATGTTTTCTCTGGGAAAACTACCAGAAATATTAGGGTTGAGAAATCTACTGAAGCTGCAGGTTTCTCTTCCTCTATCAAACTGTATTTTATACGACATATCCTTTGCAGAACATTATCATCTTCTTTGCCACTCTGTAAGCTCAGATTCTGTTCAATTTGTCCTGCTACTTCCAGTGTCCTACTCAAGTGGTCTTTAATATCAAATGTCCATCGTCATTACTTTGACAGCCGCCTGTTTTTCTATTACTGTGAACCATTTCCTCCGTGATTATTCATTCGAACCCATTATGTCTATGTCTCAGATATATTGGTTTACGTTTTTCTTTTGATGGTTCTGATTAGCCAATCTTCTGTGTTCATGTATTTGCGGAAGTCTATGTTAGCCAATCTTCTGTGTTCATGTATTTGCGGAAGTCTATGTTAGCCAATCTTCTGTGTTTATGTATTTGCGGAAGTCTATGCTGCATCATCGCTCCGTTCATAAAATATTCTTAGAATTTTCTGTATCATAGCATTTAAAAATGATTTGAAAACACATCAGACTGTCAAATATAGCTGATGTTTTTATCGTTCTATCATATGTAATAAAACATATACATACAAAATAAATTCAACAAATAAAACAAGGATTCAGACAGGGATGCGTGCTTTCACCAGACCTGTTCTCTTTATACAGTGAAAACATATTGCGTGCAATATTAGATATCCCAGGAATATCAGTGGGAGGACATAACATAAATAATTTGAGATATGCGGATGACACTGTTCTGATTGAAATAAGTGAGGAAAACTTTCAAGATTTAATTAATGTAGTAGTCACAGAAAGTAAAGAGAAAGGCCTCTTCCTAAATATCAAGAAAACAGAAGTAATGGTTATTTCAAAGAAACAAAATAAAACACATTGCAAGATCAAAGTAAATGATATAGTATTAAAACAGGTCCACCAATTCAAATATCTAGGTACACTGATTACAGCAGATGGAAGTTCAACAGAAATAAGATGCAGAATAGGACAGGAAAAAACAGCATTTAGAAAAATTAAAAATATACTGTGTAATATGACCTTGTCATTAGAGGTGAGAAAAAGAGTTCTTCCTATATAACCCTATACTAACATATGGGTGCGTGTCTTGGACAATAAACAAACTGGAAAGTAGGAAATTAGAGGCAACAGAGATGTGGTTCTACAGAAGAATGCTGAGAATACATTGGACTGCCAGAAAAACTAATGTAGAGGTGTTGAAAAAGTCAAATGCGAAACGGACCTTAATCAACAATATAAGAAAAAGGCTATCTTCTATTTTTTTTGGCCACTTCATGAGACAGGCAGGTTTAGAGAACATAGTCATAACAGGCAAAATTGAAGGCAAAAGAGACAGAGGGCGACAACGTGAGAAAATATTAGACAGTTTAACAACCTGGCACGGCAAGGAAACAACAATGACCTTGATACATAATACTATGGACAGAGAGCTGTGGAGAGCCATGACCACCTACGCCAGCCGGCATGGCACCTGATGATGATGATCGTATGTAAAGTTGATTATTGATGTTTTAACAATGTTATATAGATAGAATTGAATATATTCAACTAGTAATACCGGGGCTTGAAAGGAGAACAATAGTAACAATGTTAACCTATCAAGAATGTCGCAAAAGGTGATAATGGAGGTTGAGAGTGCGTAAAGTTGACTACTACATCCTGTTTTAGGTCAAAGTGTTGCAAAAATATCACTGTGATGTTTAGTCGAATTGCGCAGGAGTTGAATTCAGACTACTTACTTACCACGGCACAATGAATTCAACTATTTACTTACCACGGCACAATGGATTCAACTATTTACAACCACGGCACAATGAATTCAACTATTTACTTACCACGGCACAATGAATTCAGACTACTTACTTACCACGGCACAATGAATTCAGACTACTTACTTACCACGGCACAATGAATTCAGACTACTTACTTACCACGGCACAATGAATTCCGTTCTCCTTGCTGCATCCTGTAATGTGTAATGAGTTTTAGAACAGAGCACACACAAATAAGACATTAATATGTCTCTCATTTAATTAAATATCTGGGGAATCTTTTGGTTGTCCTTTAACCGATACCATTAAACTCGTTCCCACCATCTCTCGATATAAGTTAGTTTATCTTTCTTTTTAAACTTGGTAGCATATCCTATTTATGACGTGGCTATCAAACCAGCATTTGTTTTGGCTGTAGTGATTTTCTAGACAAGTTAAATATGTTATGTAGTTTGTCAGCGCTTCCTGAACGGACCGGGTGCACAATTGCCTGTGGCTGGGATCGAATTCGGTGCATTGACCGTCACAGACGAGCCCTGTACCACTCCGCCACAGAGCCGGACAATCTTTCATTAGAAAATGTAAACTCGTTCCCACCATCCCTCGACATAAGTTAGTTAAAATTTCATTAGAAATATAAACAGTACCTACACTATTATCAACATCCCAACTATTTCTCTCATAACCAATTCAAATTATCATCATTACCCCACTCATTTCTCTTATAATCTCCTCAGAGGATCACCATTATCTCACTTATTTCTCTCATAACTTGTTCAAATCACTATCCCACTTTAATCCTACTTAGAAATTCATCAATGATCTCGAGAAAGAGTTCTTGACTTTCTATGCATTATTTAGTGTGCTTGTTTCAAACATGTAGACTTTATATACATTAGTTAGTGTGCTTGTTTCAAACATGTAGGATTTATATACATTAGTTAGTGTGCTTGTTTCAAACATGTAGACTTTATATACATTAGTTAGTGTGCTTGTTTCAAACATGTAGGATTTATATACATTAGTTAGTGTGCTTGTTTCAAACATGTAGGATTTATATACATTAGTTAGTGTGCTTGTTTCAAACATGTAGACTTTATATACATTAGTTAGTGTGCTTGTTTCAAACATGTAGCACACTAGAAGCCACAGAAATATGGTTGTTTCACACATGTAACACTTCTGATTTTTTTTAAAACAGTCCATATTTGTTAACCACATGTGAAAAGAAGGTTTGGAATGTAACAACAGTCAAAATTGAAAGAGTGAGAAAGGTTATAAAATGGAGAAATAGTTTGATATTATGGAATGGTAATCAGCAATGTGACTGATAACACATACAGCAGATTATCTTATGCAGATCAAATCCCGTTTACCATACCAAGCACGATACATACGTTATGATGATGTTATTTTGAACTCATTCCGTCAAATAGCTTGCGTGGTAATTCGTAGGTGTACATAAAATGCTTCAATTCAAATGGTTGAAGAGTATTCAATCAATTATACAGTCCTACAGGCTCATCAGAAATCCATCTACAGTGATCATTTAAATTTCTTATAATTTTCGTTGGAGATTCTTTGTAAACTATGTGTCGATAACCAATAGAAATTACCAGTAAAGTCTAATGCGTCACTTTAAATAGATGCTCCCCAATTTATCCCACATGTCTTATTTTATCGATGGTGATAGTTGAAGACTTTGATGTCATTGGATGTTTGTATACAAAATGACATATAACCTAAACACAGACATTTTTTTTAAATGTTGATAGTTGCAGAGTGAATCATTAGCACATTTGCAATGTTGAGGATGTAATTTAAGAATGCTCTTGTTAAATGTTGGTCATGTAATCCTTCCAGAACGTTGTCTTCCCAATGAACTCTAAACCTCTCTCTGTCTTGGGCGATGTGGCTTGCATTTTCTAGCGATGTATTCATGTTATCTTTAATGTCATCAGTCCATCGTATTCTTGGTATGCCCTTTCTCCTCGCCCCGGGTACTCTTCCCTCCATTATTTGTCTTTCTAAACAGTTATGTCTCTTTATATGACCAAACAGGTGTAGTTTTCTTTTTGTTATTGTATTTAGTAACAAACACTCTGGAATCTTCAATTTTTTTATGATATCTGAGTTTCTGATTTTTTCCTTCCATGATATTCTAAGTATCTTTCTGTAGCATTTCAGCTCGAAGGCGTTGATCTTCTTTGCCGCTGTTTTACTTACGGTCCATGTTTCACAGCCGTATGCTGCAACAGGAAAAATAAAAGTTCCTAACATTAGCACTTTCGTTTCTATTTCATTGTTTTTCCATATGTTTTTCAACCGCGCAATTTTGCAATATGCCATTGTCAATCTCTTCCTTATTTCTGCCATGCAGTCTCCTGCACCGTTGATGTTTGCTCCTAAGTATTCAAATTTATCCACACATTCTATCTCGGTATTGTCCATTTTGATTTTTGGTTATTATATCTGTTGACATGATTTTTGTTTTTTGCATGTTTAAATACAAGTTTTGTGATTTGCTATATTTCTTTGTGTTCTTGATTAGTTGTTAAATGTTATTTCTCTAAAATATGTCATAAACATATCCATGGAACAGAAGCTACATACAGACAAGATTGCCTGAAACAAATGGACATGAAAATTGCCTTGTCAGTTACGGGTATTCTTGGGTAAATAATACAACTTGGGGCTGTTATTGCTTGAGAATACACGTAACCGCCTCGGCAAATCACAACTGCTTCTGCTGACGAGATACTGATGGAACTAACAGCCTATGTCAACCCTCCTTAGTTTTGTGTACAGCGTTAATTCTCGAGGCTCTTCTGCAACTTGGCAACTTTATCATTGTGCATCTCTCAACGTTGTGAGCACAACAGATGACGACAGCAGGGTTGAAGATACTATTTTGCTACAGAAAAAATAACTTATTAATCAGTGTTGTATCATCCCCATTTTCTCCATCTCTACTGTAGTGTTGATTTTTTTGCCACTGAGATTATCTTACTTGTCTGGTTTTGCACCTTATCTAGCTCATGCAATGCAGTATTTGAACATGGCCCCCATGCAGTAGACCCATATTCCATGTGTGGTCGTATGTCCTTCTGGTAAACTTTACTAAGTATTTTCCCATTTGCTCCCCATGTGGTTCTATTTAGTTTTCTCAGTATGGCTAAAATTTTCCTGGAATTTGTTGTTCCTGTGTTGATGTTTCTCTTGCACGTAAGCTTACTGTCAAAGGTTAACTCCGAGATAAGTAGGTTGTTTGTCATCCTTCAGTCGTTCTATATTTATCTTGATTGTCACCAGCTTTTGACAGAGTAAAGAGAGTAGTGATGTACTTATTCATACTGATGTTATACACCATATGTTTGCCCGTGTGGTTAAGGCATTCATATTTTTCTGTATCTGTTTGGTAGCCAACGTCGCTTAATCTTTGATGCACCATATTACCAAGTCATCAGCAGACATTGCCACTTTTGTACCATGTGGTAGCTCAGCAACCAGATCATTGATGGAAACCAGAAACAGCGTGGGAAGAGGGTGAATACATCTCCCTGTGGTACTTCATGACGTAGTATGACGCTTTATTTTGTAACCATATAATTGTACTCGTGCTTTTCTGTTACTTCTCTGTAATTTTTCTAATTCTTTGGAAGTCCTCCTTTCAAAATCTTGTCAAGTGCTTTCCTCGTGTTTATCACGGCTGCTAGGGCCAGTTTCTTATCTTGAAATGCATCATCTAGTTCTTGAGAAAGATAAATTACCTGATCTTCAGTAGAGTAGCATTGTCTGAAGCCTGCTTTCTGTAACACAAGAAGATTTTTTTTATTTCAAGATACCAGTGCAGCTTGTGGTTGATAACACGCTCCATAGTTTTGCATAGACAATTCTGAAACTGATTGGTCTGCAGTTGAAGACTGCTGCGTTGTCATTTCCTGATTTAGGGGATTGGTATCATGATTGCTTCCCTCCAGGTCTGTGGAGCTTAACCGTTAGTCCAATATATATTGATTATCTACAGTAGCTTTGTTTTAACTGCAATTCCCAGATCTTTTATCATTTCATTGGACAGCACCTGATGTTTATTAATTAAATAGAATGTGTGATGTGGTGTTTTATATTATCCAGTGGTGTTTATGTTGTCTAGTGGTATTTATTTTGTTTCTTTTGTTTACCTTACAAATGCATTTGACACAGTGAACAGAGATGGGCTGTGGAAAGTGCTCGCCAAATTTGGTTGTCCCCTAAAAGGTATCAACATCGTGCGACAGTTCCATGACAACGTGATGGCCGTTGTTATCAGTGCTGGGGTGGCATAACCAGTTTTTCCTGTAACAAATGGGGTCAAACAAGAATGCGTCCTTACTCGAACACTGTTCAGTCTGATGTTTTCGGCCATACTGACAGACTCATCTAGATCAAGTGACGTAACAGGCTTACAAATAAGACATAGAACAGACGGCAACCTTTTCTATATTTGGTGTTTACAAGTCAAAACTAAGGTGCGAGACTAAATGGTCAGGGAACTTATCAGATGACTGCACACAGTATGCCGATTCTAGAGACCGTATGCAGGTCACCCTAAATCAATATGCTGAAGCTTGCGACAACAATGGCTTCACCGTCAATACACACACAAAAACAGAGGTCATGTTTCAACCCACATCAACCAACCCACATCAATCAACCCACATCAACCAACCTACATCAACCAACCCACATCAACCAACCCACATTTAAATCCCCAAATAAGGATCAAAGAAGACGAGCTTAAATCTATAAACAGTTTCAACTACAACTACTTGGTCAACACTCTTTTACAAGCTGTAAACAGTGACACTGAGACAACAGAAAAGCAAACATCAGTGCCATATTTTAGGGGAAACAAATATATGGGACAGAAATTGAATAACAACTACCACAAAACTCATAGATTACTAAGCAACAGTAATATATATGATCGCTTCTTTATGACTGTAAAGCATGGACAGTATATGCCAGACACGCTAGAAGACTCAAGATTAGAAGCCATTTCCACCTAAGCTGTCTTGGTAAGATACTTAAAATAAAAAGAAAAATTGGTAGCGTATCCTATTCAGGACGTAGCCATCAACCCAGTATTTTTTAGTTGTAGTGATTTTATAGGCAATATAAATACGTTCAATAGATTGCCATTGCTTTCTGAACGGTCCGGATGCTCAAATGTCTGTGGCGGGGATCGTCTTGGTACCTTGGCCGTCACAGACGCGCTCTGTACCACTTTGTCACAGAGCCGGACATTTAACGTTGGTGAGATAAAATAGCAGACAGTAAAGAAATGATAAAATCTATGTCTGCAAACATGCACACAATGTTGTTGAATGCATAGACACGCTGGACAGGACACAAGGTTCGTATGAAAAAATCATCGTCTACCAAAACAGTTGTTATATGAACCCTAGATTGGCTCCCGTGTGCGTGGTCAGAGGACGTTTTAAAGAAACACGACATCACTGACTCACTTCAAAATAGACACAAACTCATGATAGCGCGTTGCAGATGACAGATCTGACTGGCGTCTGCGGAATCAAGAGTGGTGCAGTAGCTGCAGAGAACCTCAGACATCATGTTGCACACCAAAAACGTGCTAGAAGAAAGGACAATCAATACAATGTAACTACATGAAACGTTACAACAATTAGAATTACGTAAAACACAGGTTTATATAATCTCTTCAATCAGACAAGACAGACTATAACTAAAACTAGTGGGTAATGATGCGCACACAATAAATCATATAAATTACAATACACAAATCATATTAAACGTTTCAACCAAAAGGTCTTTATCAAGATACACACAAAACATCAAAAGACGACGAATGGAAAAATTATCACAACAAACAAACGTATAAATTGGTCTAGGCGTCGCAGAATTGAAGAAAGGAAAGAACTGCGCGATCTGTGTCCTGCAGACTTTTCCCACGCATGCTCAAAGTGTGGTAGACAATTCCAGGCCAAATTGGATTCATTAGTCACAATTGGGCACATGGCAGACATCATCATCTTCATCATCCTAGTTAAAGTTGAGCTGAATGGTCATCGTCGACTACGACTAAAAAACAGCAATGATGTTTATGTTGTCTTGTCTTGTCCTATCCATATGTGCCGCTACTTTTCACCTTCGGTGCCTATGAAAGCTCATGGGAGTACGTTGGCAGGATCGAGTACCAGACACGGAAATCCTTCAGAAATCCCGCATGCAAAGCATCCACAAACTGCTGACTAGGTCCCAACTCCGATGGACTGGCCGGACATGCCAGACAAGTACCTTCCAAAGAGATTACTCTATGGGGAGTTGTGCGAAGGTAAACGTTCACTGGAGGGAAGAAAAAGCGCTTCAAGGATCACCTAAAAAACTCTCTCACTGCAGTATCGATCCTAGCTCCTGGGAGACTACAGCACTTGATCGCTCAGCCTGGCACACCCAGATCACTGCTGGCATTACTAAATTTGAAAAAGAAAGAACACTGCAGGCAATCCACAAGCGCAAAAAGCGAAATGCGAAATCCAAAATTTCTCCTACCGCGAACCTTCAGTAATCCTGCATGCACTGCAATAGAACTTTCCGTACACGAATCGGACATCTGCGAACTCACACACCAAATTAGACAGTTACCAATTTATTGTTATTATTTATTTCTTCAGCGCATGTATTTTTTTTCATGCCATGCTCATCTTCGCTTGCGAAGGAGGAACATCAACATCATCATCATCATGTGCCGCTAAGTGTCATTTGTAGCTGAATTCCTCTTTATTTAGGTAGCAGTGATGCCGCTGCCATAATGCAGCCTCAGTGTTCTATTATTTCTCTGATTTTATCCATATCATCTTCGTCACAGACTATACAATATGTTTTCCTCAATCCTCTGTATCACTGAAAATAGAAATCGCTGGATGACTCTGTGTTGAAGCCTCCAAGGTGGTACCCCTACGACCCTGACGGATTACGGGTTTATCCATTCATTCATCCATCTTCGTCTCAGTCTTCCCTGTTTCTCTTTTCTGGTGATCTTTTATGGATGTTTACCGATGAATTGTATCTAGTTCCATTCTGATTTGGTGGCTGAATAATGTGATATTTTGTGTGTCTATGTATTATTTGCTCGATGTTGTTTTCATCAGATTTCTTATAGTGTCATTGTTTATTCTCTTTTATGTTACTCCCAGTACTATTCTCAAGTACCTCATTTCACATACAGGGAGTTTTTGTTCTAGTTTCTCTGTGTGTTCTCTCTACTGGTATTTATTCCTTAGATTAACTGTGTTATGTGATTGTTATGATGTTCAGTGGTATTTATGTTGTGCTGTAGTGTCTACGTTGTTCAGTGGTCTTTATAGATTACTCAAAGGAATTTGACTGCGTAACACACCAGAAAATATGGAACATAATGGAAAGCATGGACTTCGTCTTCCCACATTATCTAATATCGCTCATTAAAATGCTTTATCGGGAGAAATTGGCTTCTGTCCGTCTTGAGGAAGAAACACCTGACTTGTTTGAGGTCCAAAGACTGGTTTGATGGATCCATCCCTCACCACGCATGTTGAACATATACGCAACACAAACAGTATTCGAAATGTATGAGAAGACCCACAGTATGAACAGTGTCAACCCTATCTAATGACATAAGATTCCAGTTATTAAATAAGCAGATGACGCCACCCTAATATCAAGGAGCTTCATATATTTAGAACACATGATTATGTTAGTCAAACATCATAGCAAGACACAAAATATTTTCCTCTATGCAAAAAAGACAAAAATAATGTATATAAATTAGAACTCATACCTGCAATAATAAGTTTACAAAGTGAATATGTAAACAACGGTGGAGAAGATAACAACAAGTATGGCCATGAACAGCTAGTGGCTAGCGAGTGGAAATGGGCAATCCCAAGTAACTTACCACACAGCCCTTAACCTGTGACTGACCTAGCACGTCGACAGGGGATACACAACGTGCTCAAAAAGAAACTTAAATGGAGAGGAAGGCACATCACACGCGAAAGAGATCAGCAATAACAACAAAAATAGCAACCATCAACATCTGCGGCATTAAAGATTACATATATGGACCATATAAACAAAACAGCAAATTCTAATGAAGCAAATGAACTGCTTTTTGCAGATGACCACGTTTTATTCCACAACAGAATTAAAAACCTGCAAGACCACCTAAGCATAATAGACACAGCAGGCAAGCAATTTGGAATGAAAATCAACATAGACAAAACAGAAGTAATGAATATTGCAAGAGAAAAGGAGAACATCAACATACAGATAAAAAATAAACAACTAAAACAAGTAGATGAATTCAAATATCTCGGCAGCACATTGAGATATGACAACAAACAAGAAGCAGAAATAAACGCAAAATGTAATAAGGCCTGTCAGATCATTGGTCAATTAACACCTTTACTAAAAAACAAAGATATTACACTAGAAACAAAGAAAGCGCTTTTCAACACCATTTTCTTACCAACATTGTGTTATCAGTGTCAAACTTGGACATTAGATTCTAGAACAATACATAAGATTAACACCACTGAAATGAAATGTGTGAGACGTATGATTGGAGTTAGCTTGAGAGACAAAATCAGGAATGAAGCACTAAGGAAACAATTAGGGATCAAGCCAACAATAGAATACATACATAAACAACAAGTTAAATGGTACGGCCACATAACCAGACAGAAAGAGCAAAGTATTATCCAAAAAAACACTTAACAAACGATACGAAAACAGGACGCCCTCGTAAAAAGTGGATAGATAGTGTATTAGAGACACTCGGAAATATAACAGCAGAGGAGGCAAATAGAAGGGCAAAAGACCGTACACTCACTCTCCCCTCAACACCGAAAGGTACATGAGGACAGAAAGAAGAAAGAAGATACCTGCAATAGTCATTGACAAATAACGACTAGAGAATGGCAGCAGCTTTTAACATCTCGGGTCAACTATCAACGCCACAGAAGAATTGTTCGACAGAGATGAGAAATAGATTAGCAATGGTCTTGCAAGAAATATCACAGATGGAAAATTTATGGCAAGGGGAAAACAGAAAAATAAAATTTTAACCATTAAGAAAGTATATTTTCCAGTGATAACATATGGTTGTGAGACGTGGGCAATGACATCCAGAATTTAAAAAAATATCGGCATTTGAAATAAATGTTATAGAAAGGTCCTAAGAATATCATGGACAGAAAGACAAACCAATGAAGATGTCCGCAAATATCTGAACATAGAAGAAGACTGGCTCCTTATAACTATTAAAAAAATGCAAACTAATTTATTTCGGACAAATTACAAAAGGCACAGTGATTTCGAAAAATTAATCATGGAGGAAAATTTTCTAGGAAAGAAAACAAGAGACATGTCAAGATTGTGATGGGCACAGATTATCGAGTAACTTCTGAACAAAACACTGGAAAAGACTGGGCAATTTGCACAGAATCGAGAAGCTAACAGAGTGGCACTGAAGACAACATTTTGAAAAGGACACTACAGACAGACAGACTAGATAGATGGATGGGTGGGTGGATAGATGAATGGATGAGCGGACAGACAGACAGATAAGATAAGATCGATAAGATAAATAAAATAGATTAGATAGACAGACAGACAGATAGGCAGACAAACAGGCAGGCAGATAGGTAGGTAGGTAGGTAGCTAGGTAGGTATGTAGGTATGCATGTAGGTAGGTAGCTAGGCAGGTAGGTAGCTATGTAGGTAGGTAGGTAGCTAGGTAGGTAGGTAGCTAGGTAGGTAGGTAATAAGGTAGTGGATGGTTGGATGGATGGATGGATGGATTGATGGATGTGTTTATTTTGTCTAGTGGTATTTATGTTGTCTGGTGGTAGTGTTTATTGCTTAAAATAATAGTGTCTGACTATTGGATGCTCTCTGCTTTTGCTTTCAGATGTCGCAGGATTGAATAACAATTAGCTTTCTGGCAATGACAGATTTGGTCGTTTTATATGCAGTATATTGTGACGTCTCAGAATGTTGGTAACTCCTTCAATCAACATTCTTCTTCGTCTTCCTATCTATCTTGTTGTTTCCATTTTCCTATGCTATTGTCGTTAGTCAAAAAGAACAGTGTGGTGTTGTTTATTTATTGTCAACGGGGGTTTATTTTTTTAAAGAACTGTGTAATGTGGATTATTTATGTTATATAGTGCTTTTGACGGTATCATGAAGTATTTAGGTTGTCTAATGGTGCTTATGGTATGCTGTGGTGTTTATGGCGTCTAGTGGTGTTTACTGTGTGTTGTGGTGTTTATGTTAGTTAGTGATATTTATTCCTGAAAGAGTCTGTTACAGAATGTTTATATAACGTCTATTAATTAAGAAATCTCTTGAATGGATACCTACAGGCAAAAGAGCGAGAGGTAGACCAAAAGAAACACTCAGAAGAACAATACTTAGAGAAGTAAAGCAACCAATATTCATACTATTCAAGAACTGCACATAATATTTTTGAACAGACAGAATTGGAGAGATCTGACCTCTGCCCTATGCGCTATCTTCAGCGCAAAAGGAAAATGAATGAATGAATTAAGAGGACTGAAATAATGTTTATATAGCGTCTACTAATTAAGAGGACTGACATAATGTTTATATAGCGTCTACTAATTAAGAGGACTGACATAATGTTTATATAGCGTCTATTAATTAAGAGGACTGACATAATGTTTATATAGCGTCTATTAATTAAGAGGACTGACATAATGTTTATATAGCGTCTACTAATTAAGAGGACTGACATAATGTTTATATAGCGTCTATTAATTAAGAGGACTGACATAATGTTTATATAGCGTCTATTAATTAAGAGGACTGACATAATGTTTATATAGCGTCTATTAATTAAGAGGACTGACATAATGTTTATATAACGTCTATTAATTAAGAGGACTGACATAATGTGGGGTTTACGTTATCTAATAGTATTTATGGTGCTATGCGGTGCTTATAGTGTTTATAGTTTACAGCTAATGTCTAGTGGCAAATGAAAATCATGACAATAATAGAAATCGTCACACATGAAGGTTTACTTTATGTCTTATATTGGCGTGAGTCACTCACCAATTGATTGGTTGAGGGTTTAAAAAATTCTTCATCAGATTTGTGACCAGATATAAATCTTGCCAATTAGTTACACACAGTGTCACTTAATATAGCTCACTTACAGTTTCATTGACTGGCGACACAGAGTATACACAAAGTGACCAATGAAAATGCATGATAAGTTTTATCAACTGAGTGACGTTATCTTAAGTTTGACCAGTTGGCAGGACTGATACCTGAAGAAGGGCTCGTCTTTAGGTGGCATATATATTTCTTAATTTATAATACACACTTTCTCTCTCTCTCTCTCTCTCTCTCTCTCTCTCTCTCTCTTTCAATGTGTTCTACCTTTTTTGACCAGTATGCATAGAGATATTGTTTATATAAACTTACCGAGATGTGTCGAACTTCTAAATAAATCGTGGTTGCCAGAGATTAACTTCTCAAGTATAATATGGTCCAAAATTGTCAAATTCGAATTTAAATACATTTTCACATTGACCATAATAAAATATATCAATACTTTCTTCTTATTATTTGTTTTTAATTCTTGTGCGTTCTTTCTCGCACTCGTGTAGGTATCCGTGCTTTTTCGACCTGACATATCCTATTTCAGCACGTCTTCTTGGTCACTTTGACTATTCAGGATGAGATAGCTACCTTCACCACATGAGCTCGTTAGTTGCTACTTACGACATGCATGAAAGTTAAATAGTGTTGCTATTCTTTGCCCCCTTTTGGTCCTCTTCAACAGACCGGAATATCAACCATTTGAAATTGTATACAACAAATTGCATAGCCAGTAACATTTTCTAAGGGTGAAATTTGTGTAAACTTGTATACAGTTTCCCAGCGTAGTACAAGTCTGTCGAGCTCGCGAAATTGCACCCTACAATCACATTGAGGGAAAGTCATTTGAAACATTCAGAATGTCTGAACAAACTCTCAATTAGCAAAGAATGCTAGAAAACCATCAGTCTAGTAATGAAAGTAAAACCCTATCTCCTGGCATATGTTACAAACTCATACGCTCTGGGAGGCCAACCATCATCATCATACTTAAGGAAGTCGAATTTGGTGGTAGAATTGTGTGCGTAAATATTGGCAATACATTTTGCCTACAAGCAATTATAAACCTCGATATTGTGGTGACTAGATTACCAGAACCACGATCTCTACTACTCTGTTTTAATGGTTATAAAACTGTGAAATAACCACATTGGACTCATGAAATGTGCGTACCTGAGCATAAAAGGTACCGTTTATTTAACCAAAGTATTTACTTTTTTTTTCTTATAATGTTTAGCTTTCTGGTCTCATAAATAGAATTCGGTCGAAAGTGCCTGTGGCTGGAAAGTACATCGGTCATATTGTGCGGGTGATACTATTGGCACATTGCACTGTTGGTTCTATTGGTACATTCTACATTCTACTGATGATACGATTAGCGCATTCTACTGGTGATGCGATTGGCACATTGCACTGCTAATTCTAGTGATACATTCTACTGGTGATGCGATTGGCACATTGCACTGCTAATTCTATTGGTACATTCTACTGGTGATGCGATTGGCACATTGCACTGCTATTGCTATTGGTACATTCTACTGGTGATACGATTAGTGTATTCTACTGGTGATATGATTGGATGTATCAGAGGTGCCTAGAAATTCAGTAATTGTTGAGAATACTTACCTGTACATGTGGACTGGCACCACAGATTGCAGAACATACAGAAAGAACAATGTTCTGTGTATGATATGTTGAGACAAACATCATGGCCCATAGAGACACAACTATAATCAAAGCTATATATACATCCATATATGCGCTGCTAAATACGGTGAAATGTATTAAGGAAACAAAACTACAGATATAGACATATTTTAAGATAATGAAAGAAGAGTAAACTGATTATCAAGCACTGTATAATATATTAATCAACGAATATCACTCAAGGAAACTGTTGAACAATATTTGCAATCATTTCTTATTAAGAAAGATTCATAATTTCTGTCCTGGCCCAGTTTATTTACTCATGAAATTTCATTTTGTATCTTTTCATTATTTGTATATTTGTTAAATTTTTCAGCCATTAATTTCGTATAAATTTGTCAGCAAAAACGTGACGGCATCTTCTATCCATTTAGACAGGATCGTGTTATTGTTCAGGAGCAGCGTAGGAAATAAAAGAATAAGCTTCTTCCCTTGACACGCTCTATTTACATCTCCTGACCTCTGTTGAAGGATCACTCACCTGAGGGTTGGAGTTGAGATGAGGGAGATTGTTGTTGTTTTTAATTAACCTTGGGGGAGGGGGAGACGACCAGAGACACGGGATCGATGCGTTAAATTGTTGAAGTATTCTCCGAAGGGAGTATATCGCTCAAACAAACAGAAATAACAAGGTTTTGTTAATGAAAATGAGACAGGAGACATGTCAAGTCAAAAAAGCAAACACATTAGCATTTGACAATGAAAATATCAATTATCACATTGTGAGACAGATTATACATCAATCCTTAAAACACGAGACAAATTAATAACAGAAATTTGTAGTAAATAGTTGCTAAATTCAGTAGGGGGTCAGAATAGGGGCTAAATTCAGTAGGGGGTCAGAATAGTAGCTAAATTCAGTAGTGGGTCAGAATAGTGGCTAAAATCAGTAGTAGGTTAGAATAGTGGCTAAAGTCAGTAGTGGGTCAGAATAGTGGCTAAATTCAGTAGTGGGTTAGAATAGTGGCTAAAGTCAGTAGTGGGTCAGACTAGTGGCTAAATTCAGTAGTGGGTCAGAATAGTGGCTAAATTCAGTAGGGGGTCATAATAATGACTAAATTCAGTAGTGGGTCAGAATAGTGGCCAAATTCAGTAGTGGGTCAGAATAGTGACTAAATTCAGTAGTTGGTCAGAATAGTGACTAAGCTTAGTTGGAGTTAGAACAGTAACTAAATTTAGTTGGGGTTAGAATAGTGACTAAATTTAGTTGGTATTAGAATAGTGACTAAATGTAGTTGGGGTTAGAACAGTGACTAAATTTAGTTGGGGTTAGAACAGTGACTAAATTTAGTTGGGGTTAGAACAGTGACTAAATGTAGTTGGGGTTAGAACAGTGACTAAATTTAGTTGGGGTTAGAATAGTGACTAAATTTAGTTGGGGTTATAATAGTGACTAAATGTAGTTGGGGTTAGAACAGTGACTAAATGTAGTTGGGGTTAGAACAGTGACTAAATTTAGTTAGGGTTAGAATAGTGACTAAATTTAGTTGGGGTTAGAACAGTGACTAAATGTAGTTGGGGTTAGAACAGTGACTAAATTTAGTTGGGGTTAGAACAGTGACTAAATTTAGTTGGGGTTAGAACAGTGACTAAATTTAGTTGGGGTTAGAACAGTGACTAAATTTAGTTGGGGTTAGAACAGTGACTAAATTTAGTTGGGGTTAGAATAGTGACTAAATGTAGTTGGGGTTAGAACAGTGACTAAATTTAGTTGGGGTTAGAACAGTGACTAAATTTAGTTGGGGTTAGAACAGTGACTAAATGTATTTGGGGTTAGAACAGTGACTAAATTTAGTTGGGGTTAGAACAGTGACTAAATGTAGTTGGGGTTAGAACAGTGACTAAATTTAGTTGGGGTTAGAACAGTGACTAAATTTAGTTGGGGTTAGAATAGTGACTAAATGTAGTTGGGGTTAGAACAGTGACTAAATTTAGTTGGGGTTAGAACAGTGACTAAATTTAGTTGGGGTTAGAACAGTGACTAAATTTAGTTGGGGTTAGAACAGTGACTAAATGTAGTTGGGGTTAGAACAGTGACTAAATTTAGTTGGGGTTAGAACAGTGACTAAATTTAGTTGGGGTTAGAATAGTGACTAAATTTAGTTGGGGTTAGAACAGTGACTAAATTTAGTTGGGGTTAGAACAGTGACTAAATTTAGTTGGGGTTAGAACAGTGACTAAATTTAGTTGGGGTTAGAATAGTGACTAAATGTAGTTGGGGTTAGAACAGTGACTAAATTTAGTTGGGGTTAGAACAGTGACTAAATTTAGTTGGGGTTAGAACAGTGACTAAATGTATTTGGGGTTAGAACAGTGACTAAATTTAGTTGGGGTTAGAACAGTGACTAAATTTAGTTGGGGTTAGAACAGTGACTAAATTTAGTTGGGGTTAGAATAGTGACTAAATTTAGTTGGGGTTAGAATAGTGACTAAATTTAGTTGGGGTTAGAATAGTGACTAAATTTAGTTGGGGGTTGACAAAATGATATAAAAAGATAAATCGAATCAGCCAAGAATTGTGACTTATGCGTTATGCTACAGGTCTTATTTACTATAGAACCAGTAGCTACATCGGTTGTAAAAGCATGCCCTTAGGAAATCAGAACATGACTTATTGTAGTTGGAATTTTTTCCAAATGGTGGATACACTCCCCCCCCCCCCCTCCCACCTTCTTAACGAATTCCACAAAGATGTCATCAAGTTCCACATGGGGAAAAAATAGAATTTATACTCGAAAATGGGTGAATGTTTTTTTTTGTAATTGGAGAACCGGTTCTCAAGTCAAAGAAATAAAAATAGTAATCAAGTCTTCTTGTGTTGCAAGAAGAAATGAGATTGGTGAATTGTGGCAAGCAACAATACAAGACGAACGAGCAGAATCCAAACAAGCCTTCATACGTCATGTTTGTTTAATTATTTCAGCGTATTTCGTTGATGGGAAATGACATGCGACGTAAAGAATATACATAATGACCAACGAAAATGACAATAATCAAAACCATCACCTATAAAGTCCTGTTTTGATTTTGCGAGTTGGACTTCTGTTCTCACGGGCCATGCATTATTTTCACTAAATCAACAGAGTTCAACAGTTAAACCTGTTATTTTCACTAAATCAACAGAGTTCAACAGTTAAACCTGTTATTTTCACTAAATCAACAGAGTTCAACAGTTAAACCTGTTATTTTCACTAAATCAACAGAGTTCAACCGTTAAACCTGTTATTTTCACTAAATCAACAGAGTTCAACAGTTAAACCTGTTATCTTCACTAAATCAACAGAGTTCAACAGTTAAACCTGTTATTTTCACTAAATCAACAGAGTTCAACAGTTAAACCTGTTATCTTCACTAAATCAACAGAGTTCAACAGTTAAACCTGTTATTTTCACTAAATCAACAGAGTTCAACAGTTAAACCTGTTATTTTCACTAAATCAACAGAGTTCAACAGTTAAACCTGTTATTTTCACTAAATCAACAAAATACGTGTTCGACAGTTACACTAGTTAATAAATGGTTATCATTAACCGATCTACCGACTTTTCCAGTCTGTTAGCTACAAATCATACAAGAAAAAATAACTAGAAAAAGCTATGACACGATATCAGATGCCAAGATAAAATAGAGAATCTGCTACAGTTTAAATCACATATAGAAGAAAGTTATATCAGGTAGATCTGAAAATCTTCGTCAAGTACATTGTGGCACGTAAAAAAAGTGGACTTTTGCGCATAAATGTAGCTATTATGAATGTAGATTACCATAAATGTAGACTATCATAAATGTAGACTATTATGTATGTAGACTATCATGAATGTAGACTATCATGAATTGGACCAGTGTAGATATGTCTTCAGCAGGTTAGGAGGGTTTGGCAGGTTAAAGGGTTCGGCAGGTTGGGAGGGTTTTCCTTATTAAAAAAAAATATTTAACTTCCAGATATTCGTAAAGTTGTTGGCTACTTTTTTTTGTGTGGAAACTATCAAAGGTGTGGATGTATGGGATTGGATGGGGGGGGGGGGGGGTTCTCGCGTTTTTTGCTTGCTTCTTAGTACTTGATGAAATACGACAATAAGTGAGACTATTAAAATTGTATAACCAATACGGTACTTTGTACAAAAGGTAGTACATTTACTGTTCGCAAATAGACATCACACTAACTAACACGAAACAATATAAATGATAAATGGCAGTATACAAAACAGACTAAATTAACGTTTCAACCAGAAGGTCTTACTCAAGATGAATACAACATGAAAATAATTTCATGATTGTACCTGCTATATTTATATTTATCGTCTATTCTCTGTTTGTCTATATTCCTCTTGATGTCAAAGGGGATAAATAATCAGAAAATAACCGCAAATTTAGCTATTCATGGAAATAGTAATAGTGTTACTAACAGGACATGATATCAAGACGATACAAGGACATACAGCGTTGCAACTAGATTGCTATCATAAGTACGAAAGACTACAAACAAACAACATAATTATAAAAACATGAGTGAATTTGACTAAAACATAACGTCCAGAGCTGGATATTGATTCATTTTATTTAAATTGTTTTCATTTTAATATTTCATGACAAATTCACATTGGTCGAAACGTCGAATAACATCGTTGTTTCTCAAATTTATTTTTATCATTTATATTTATCACTGTACTTATCTTTTATTAAAATTTTACGAAAATTAGCATGTTATTACTTATCCGCTTTGGTATATTGCTAAATAAATTTATTTAGACACACGTTAACGTGTGGATATCTAGATACAAGGATGTGCTACGGTATGTACGATGTTACGACAAGAGTTTGTAGTAGAAACAAACATTATGGAAAGTTCCGCTACAATTTAATGCATTTTATTATGTCTTTGAGCTACCCTAAAGAAAATATATTAACGGTAATATTATTCTGAAGACAAATATTTTTCACCAATACATCTTTAAAAACTTGGAATAGTAAGGGGAACTCTCAGCAATGTCTGTATTTATAACCAACCCTGACCACAACGTCACGTATCCCGTAGCATGTCCTTGAGCCTACAGATTCCTGATTGAAGCTGTATTTATTTTATTTTATTTTCCTATAATTATTCTCATTTATTTTACTGACTTGTTTAACTGGATGAATGTGACAGGAGCTCTGATTTTATTTTGTTTGTACACGTCTTCGTGTTTTTAAAAATAATATTTTTTTATAAAAGAATCTCGTTGTTATTCCAAATATTATCACTGCTATTGTAATTGTAATTCCATTTAGGATTTGCGATATTTTCTGAACTTTTTGTTGTTTTATTTAGACTTCTGTTACTTTTCATGTTTGACAGTTGAAACAGGAAATGTTATTTATTAATGTTTCATGCGATTTCTACATTTGTTTTTTCAGCTTCCGGTGTGACAACATCAAACGAGGACGCCAGACACAAAAATGTGTAAATTAAAATGGGATTGCTGAAATTTGCTTTGGCTGCAAGACATTTTAAAAAATACATTGTGATTTCTTCGTTTACAAAACACGGCCCTGTGTATTTATTCCATTCCATCGTATGCATCTGTTCCTTCATTGTTGTATATATCTCTTTATTTTGAACCCCCCCCCCCCCCCCTTATGAATTCGAGTGGTGACGGTTTTGCTTCATATATGCACTGCAAGATATCTCCAGAGCTTTTTTTTCCATACCCAGGAGATTTCATATCCCACTGTCTCGTATAGAGATGTGAGCCAATGTGTGTATATATCGCATTGCCTCATATAGAGATGGGAGTCAATGTGTGTATATATATCTCACTGCCTTATATAGAGATGGGAGTCAATGTGTGTATATATCTCACTGCCTCGTATAGAGATGGCAGTCAATGTGTGTATATAGAAGACATGTCTTATGTATTTGAATGCATTCATCAAGTAGCTTGAAAGACTTAACGATTTGGAAGTGTCAAGGTTAATATGTAATTTAAACCCCCACCCTAAAACAGTTTTTTTCCAAAGTGGTTTCTATGGACCCTCAGGGGTCGATTTCGATTTGAATGGGGTTCTATGTCAGTGAGAAATGAACTTTGGGATTCACGAGATGTAAATTGGGGCCCACGTGAGCGAACTCCATTTAGGCATGTCTTCATCAACATTTAGCCGTTCCGTAAACGTCTTATTACACATAACACAGTGTATGTCATTGCTGATTGTATGAAAACTTGTAAAACCTTGCATCATACTAACGTACCACACCACGAAGCAGATGGGTAATTGATCGAGTTTATGACATATAATATATATATATATATGCTGTCGAAAACATTTTGGAAGTCTGTAAAGTCTATTACTAAAGGTGACTGAAACTTCTATAATTTTCTATAATATTTCAGATAGTAAAGATGCGGTCTACACATGAACGATTAGGTCTAGATGATTGAGTTTCAGTCAACTTTGGTAATAAACTTTGTAGACTTCCAAAAGGCTTTCGACAGCATATATAGTCACGAACTCTGGGAAATCCTTATGATTTATGGATTGCAACAAAATATATACATCATAAAAGCCCTCTACTAGGAAGCAACCTGTTGTGTAAGAAGAGAATCTGGAAATTCAGAATAGTTCAATGTCGACACAAGTGTAAAACAAGACCGTGTATTATCGCCAAAGATATTTGAGGTTGCGATTGATTGATTCATGAGTGAAACCTTCAAGAAGGAATGGCGAGCTCGGGAACAACAACTTGACTGACCTTTTTTTTTTGCAGATGACATTGCAAACTTAAACTCTACTCACTAACAAACACAAGATACGACCAACAAATTATGCACACTCGCAGATCAGATTGGGTTCCAGATCAATATCAAAAAAAAAATTTATGGAAATCACTAATTCATCAAATAACATCTCAGCAAACAACTAAATACTGGAAAAGTACCCACCTGTACTTGTGTAGCAGAAAGTCTGCAGACGGTGACTCAATGAAAGAAAGAAGTATATGCATAGCAGTCGCAGCAATCACATTCATAACAAGCATCTGGAAATCCAAAGACACAGAAATAATCACCAAGTTAAACTATTCAACTCCTGTGTTCATTGACTTACGGTTAGAAAGATGGGAATCAACACAGGCAACGGACCAAAAGGTAAACAGCTTTGAAAATAAATGTCTCCGAAAATTATTGAACACAAAATGGAACTATTTCATCACAAATAGAGACATAGGAAATAAAATATACCAATAATATGTTTAAAGTGTTATAAGAAAACGAAGATGGAAATACCTGGGATACGGTCTTAGACTAGATGAAAACAGACTGAACCAGCAAGCCCTTATGTAAACACTTTAAGGGTAAAGAAAAATAGGAAGACCTAAGAGTACCCTAAAAAGAACCATACTAAAAGAAGGAAAAATAATATGTTGCAAGTCCATAAAAGAACTAAAAATACAGGCAGCAGATCGCTACACATGGAGAATCAAAACCTCTGCCCTCTGCTAAAAACAAAGTATATCATAAATATAAATATATATATTTAAAACATTAGACGGCCCTAATTTTCCCAGTTCCCCAACTTATTACTGCCAAACGTCAAGGATGATGACGTGTTGGTCCACGCTCAACATTTAATTGTCCTTCAGACATACTTTAAAACCAGGTTTGGGGATGTTGTGACTATGGAAATACCAGTCTATTATCAATCCGTACGATGGCACTGAAGAATCTGATGTCATATTATAAGAAGAGCTAATCGGAATAAACAGGAATGTTAAACTTAAGGTGCAGTTAAGAAAAGAGTATCAGCAGTTCTGCTTCAGAAATGTATACCTGTTGTTTATCCCGCTGGACTATCGCAGGAAAGTTTTTGACAGCTTTTCCATCTTCATACCACGTGGAAAGGGGTTTTAGCGTGGTTGCCAATCTTCTTACTATTAAAATAAATCCAATACAGATCATTGAACGTGGAGATTTAAGACTATATCTCACTAATGGGAAGAAAATCTTGACTAATTGCTATCAGAGCATCTGGTTCATCCCTCTCATCAACAACGTTATTTATGTATTTATTTTGTCTAATTATTTTACTAGGTTCTGATTTGTTCCGTTCCAAATCAAAATATTTACTTGCATTGTGTGTCTTCTCAATAAATATATGAATACATATTGTAAATGCCTTTTTTTTATTTTTAAAATGTCCACTATACAAAACAAACAATATCAAAATTAGAAGCACTGTCCACTGTCCTAAACACATTTTAAGTGAATATGTTTAGATAATAAAATAGTAGGCAGACAGGTGGAAAACCAGAAAAATCGTCAAGGGATCTACGGGGCAAAATATTTTTGGGAACCACTGGCTTATATAGTCGCAACCATCAACAATATAAGACATGAAGGCTAATTGGGAATCATCATTTTAATTTTTTTTAAAGTACGTTTTATGGAGGGGTAAGTCCTTTTAAGCAAACAGAAGTAAGGTTGTTTCAAAGAAATACATACCGCCAAAATGCAGTATGACTATCAATGATGCAAAATTAAATCAAGCAGATAAAGTCAAGTATCTTGGCATCATTTTAACGTTATATGTTTGTGCTCCAATGAGATCAAGAACAGGAAAGCACAGGCCAAGTCAACGTATCAAAAAAAAAAAGAAACATTCTATGAAATGGAGTAATATCAATGAATACACGAATTCAAGTGCTATGATATTGTGTTAATCCTTCTTTATAGAAGCGAAGCATGGACAGTAAATAAAAGTTCCCAAGATAAGCTGGAGGCAGCTGAGATGCGCTTTTAAGAAAAATAATGAAAATTATACGAACTACCAAAATAACTAATGTAGAAGTTCTCAGAAATGCTCGAGTAAAACGACAAATTATAGCGAAAAATTTGAAACAATCAAGATTTTTAGGTGATGTGGTAACAAATGTAAAACTTGAACATTTGGTCTATTGTCTATTGTCTTTCCCCAGGTGGTTTTTTGCCCACACTTGCCGTTAAGCGCAGGAGTGATTGGAACTCGAGCTTACGTTCTAAAGCCAGATGTGTGGCCTTGGTTGTGCTACGACCTTGTCTGTTCAGGATGTCCCTAACGTCTTCTATCAAATTTTTCCGTGGTCTTCCTCTGGCTTTATACCCTGATCTCATTTGGTAACCACCAGAAAGATCAAGGGGAGAAGAAACAAAGAGACAGAGAAGATAAAGAGAGAAATAATTCTGGATTGATTGTCACTGGGGCACATAAAAAGGCACCAACTGAGCTTATGAGCAACAGAAAACACAGAAAGTTGTGGAGAAGCATGATTGCCTACTCGGCTACTCGGGTAGCTACTCGGCATAGCACTTGATTGATTGAAGTTCATTTCAACCCGCGGATGTTAGCTCACTTTGGTTATATCAGAACCTTTTTATCATGAAAAATAATAATGGAATCTGTGATTTGATGAACCATAACGAACCACTGTGACATAACACCTAGTTATTTTTGGAGTCTCCTTTTGGCTGTGACCGAGACGGTTGCTCTGGAACACTGAGCTTATATACTCTTACACGGCTGACGGAATTGCAAAATTGAATCCGAGGTCATGGTGACTAGTTACCAGAACATCGACCTTCACTGATGGTTGTAAAGCTCTGATATAACTGAATTGGAATAACGTCCACGGTTGAAAGCAGTGTACCTCACCGTAAGAAGTACGTTTACTTGACAAACCAATCGGAATAGCAAGCAGAGCCCTTCTGAAAATGTCCCTAGTGTCATGATGTCAGTTCCCAATCAAGAGTTATGAATTATACGTCATGAGAAGCCGCCCCTTTCTCTCATCCTATTTTGAAGAAATGTCAAGAGATAAATTACGATAATAATGAAAATGTATATAATGGTGATTCAAATGAAAACCATTAAAATTTGTCGAGTTTTTATATGTGTGAATATATTTAAAATCCAATATCCAGAAGAATAAATTCAATTGAAATGAAGTGCTATAGAAAGATCCTACAAATATCTTGGGAAAAGAATAAGAACATTGAAATTTTGAACTTACTGAAACTAAATGATGGGCAGCTTCTAAATACCATCATAAGAATAAAGTTACAGGAATGTTTGACACTTAAAGTGACATGATGGTATCGACAGGCTGATTCTGGAGGACAGAGTGCCAGGCAGAGAAAAAAAGTGGAAGTCCAAGAAGACGATTGACCAGCGCATCGAAGAATGAATTAACATGTATATGGCCAATGCAGGCCTGCTTGCCCAGGACAGAGAGGAGTTTAGAGTATTCACGATGAAGATAAAGTTCTAGAAATAATATGTCACGTGATATATATATATATATATATATATATATATATATATATATATATATATATATATATATATATATATATATATATATATATATATATATATATATATATATATATATATATATATATATATATATATATATATTGGCACGTACAAGTTAGTTTTGATATTGCGAGTAGCAATATGGACACGTTGCGCGGCCATTACAATGTAATTATAATTTCTATCACATTTTTGATGTTATATTTTTAGGAACCGTCGTATAATCTGTACACATCTGACAAATTGAAAAATTTGCATCTTTCTTCCCTTTCTCGTGTCATCACAAAAGCCAGACAAGAAGGAATAATTGATAGTAAACTAGTCATACCATCTACAAATATCTCTGGTATGATAACAAACTAGTCAATTATCTACAATTATCTCTGGTATGATCAAAAGCTAATCAATTATCTACATTTATCTATGGTGTGATAACAAACTAGTAATACCATCTACAATTATCTCTGGTATAACAAACTAGTCATACTGTCTACAATTATCTCTGGTATGAAAATAAACTAGTCATACTGTCTACAATTATCTCTGGTATGATCATGAATGAGATCGTCTACTATGTCAACGGCTACTTTAAATATTTATTCACTTTTACATTCCATGTGGAGCATAGGCCGCCGACAAAAGATCTTCCATATTGTCCTATCTTTAGCTTCCGCTTCCAGCTATTTTCGTGTATTACACAACTAGTTAGTTGAGTGTTCATCCTCACTGCGCATCGAACAATCGGTCAATAAGTGCTCCAATCTTCCCCTTATCGATATCTCTCAGAACGTAGTATCCACTGATCCCCCCCCATACACACACACACTCTCTGTGCTGATGTATCCGTCTCCTCTGGTTATCTGAGTAACACTCTTGTTTGACGCCCCCCTCCTACCCCTTCCCTCCTCTCTTGACATTATGTACTTGTACTTATAGACTACTCAAGGTTGCACATTTCTCAAGTAGTAAGGTTGATCACTCGTTATATCTCCTTAAGTACATTAAGGTAAAGGTAAAGGTAGGTCCCATGGCATCTGCCGTCGGAGATGAAGATAACTCTTCATGTACTAAGCCGCAGCAACTATTAGGTGGGGTGGCCAGTTCCCTTCCTTGCTGTTTTTTACCTTCCCTAACTCATGCGTCAGGTACTCATTTACAGCTGAGTCGACTGGAGGAGTGGTCGTGTCATGTGAGAAATCACAACCCGGATTTTTTTTTTTTTTTTAATGTCCGGACGTGGTTTCGAACCTGGCACGCTGTAACCAGATGATAGCAAGCAAGCTCACTATCCACTAGGCTACCGCGCTCCTGTCCACTGATTATCCATACACTTTGGTCGTTATACCAGCGCATTCATTTCCGCCGACACCAGCATGTGCTGGTAAACGTATAAATCCCAATCTTTTTTTCGCTTAAACTGATTAATTGACTCCACTCACAATATGCTTAGGATTGATCTGGACATGGTGCTTTTTCTACACTCGTTTAAACGGTTGAGGTCGGAGATGTTTGGATGGCTATTTCTGCCGATGCCTCCAATATGGCACATCTGCAACCCTGGCGGGTCTTATTATTATTTATAGCAAGGTATAGCTTTGCTATTCTATGCTCCCCCAGAATTACCTTCTAATTTTTTTCTCTCACAACCCTGCTGGTTTGCAGGATGTAGTCCGGTGACTGACATGCGCTGGACTAAGGTTTACAGCTTGGCTGTGATATCTGAGCATTTTCGGCATGATACATCTGAGTTCAGTATTCCCAGAATGACCAAATTTTTGAGCTGCTTTGGTTAAAACATATGTGTACATCAAATGCTATATCAGGTCATACTTATTCCAATAAACTTTCTCTGATGGTAACTTCAAGTTTGCGTGACTCTCAAACTTAAGCATACCGCTATCTCGCGTGTTTTTAATTATCTCGGTCAATGGTGTTCATCTTCATTTACAACTCCTTCCTTGTCTTGTTCGTCCTTTTTTTCACTCTTATTTCTGCGTCTCTTTGTTTTCTCACTGCTGCCCTCCTATCCTATTAGCATCAAAGTTAGATCTTGACGAGAGACATCTCTTGTCTTGAAATCCTAATTGTTGTTGCAACAAACATTAGACAATTATTGATGTAATTGTTGCGAAATGGACGTGGCTCAATTGACGTGAACCTGTTGCAGCCGTAGTTAGCTAGATTCAACCGTATTTTGGTGAATTAAGTAGTATTTCGCTTGTTTCAATGATTAAACCGTAGTTTGTTGGATTCAACCGTAATTTGTTGGATTACGCAATGGTTACATGGATTCAGCAGTACCTAGATTAACTGATTCAGCCCTACTTAGCTGGATTAAATGATTCAACCGTGTAATTAGCTGAATTCAATCGTAGCTGGATTTAACCTTAGTTCAGTGAATTCAGTCGTAGTTCGCTGGATTGAACGCTTCAGCCGTAGTTATTTGGATTCCGCCGGAGTTAGCTGGATTCAACATTAGTGGTTAACTGGATTCAATGATTCAGCCCTAGTTAGCTGAATACAATGATTCTGCCCTAGTTACCTTGATTCAATGATTATGTCATATTTAGCTGAATTTAGCTGTAATTACCTGGATTCAGGAAGTTCAGGGGGCCTGTGTTCAAGGGACCGTGTATCGCAGAGGTTAACCCACTGGTTTCACATATGAGTCGTCATAGGTTCATTCCCCAGTTGATGCGGAAATGTTTTTCAGATCACAACGGCACCCGGATGGACCCAGCCGTAATTGGGTACCGGATTAATCCGGAAAATAAAAACTACGAGGGAAAGGAGATGGCTACCGCCTTCATATAGCAGATCCACTGAAATGTGAGATCGCTAACTAACATCTCACACCGCTACGGCTGTAATAAATGCTATGGGTTAACTTTACTTTACCTAGATTCAACCGCAGTTAGATGGATTCAACCGTAATTAGCTGGATTCGGCATTAGTTAGGTGGATTTCAGAAGTGGTTAGCAGATTTTATTGATTCAGCCCTTGATAGCTGGATTTAATTATCCAACCTCAGTCAGCTGGATTCAACAGCGGTTAGCTGGATTCAATCCTAGTTATCTGGACTAAACTGTAGTTATAGTGAATTCAAAGATTCACTCGTTGTTCGCTTGAATCAATGATTGAACCTTAGTTTCCTATATTCAATGACTCAGCCGTAATGAACTGAATTCAGCCGTAGTTTTCCGGATTCAATGATTCAACCATAGTTCGCTGGAGTCAATGATTCTACCGTAGTTGACTGGATTAAATGTTTCGACCATAATTAACTGAATTCATCTGTAGTTAGTTACAATCAATTATTCAGCCGTAGTTAGCTAGATTCAACCGTAGCTAACTGGATTAAATGGTTCAGCCGTAGTAACCTGAATTCAACCGTAGTTGGCAAGGTTCAATGATACAATCGTATTTAGCTGGATTGAACAATAACTGGATTCAATTATTTGGCTATTAGTTATCTGTATTAAATGATTCAACCGTAGCTAGTTAGATTCACCACTAGTTATCTGAATTCACTGATTCAAGTAATTGTTATCTGGATTTAGGACGTAGCTAGAATCAATGATAACGTTCTAGTTTCCTGGATTCATTGCTACGGCCGTAGTTAGCTGGATTCAATGATTCAGCCCTAGTTATCTGGATTCAGTCGTAGTTAGTTGAATTCTATTATTTGGCTGCAGTTATCTGGAATCAATGATTCAGTTATAGTTATCTGGATTCATTAATATTATCTGGATTCAATTATTATGCCGTAGTAAGATGGATTCGATAATTTAGTGTAATCGCTGTTAGCTGAATTCAGTTGCAGTTAGTTGGTTACTTCCGTGACTAGATGGATTCAATGACTGAACCGTAGTTGGCTGAGTTAAATGACTCAGCCATAGTTAGCTAGATTCAATGATTCATCGATGAAGAGCTGAATTCAGCTGTAATTGTGTCTGAATTGAATCATTCAACCGTAGTTGGTTGAATTCTAATGTAGGACGCATCATTCAACCGTAGTTGGTTGAATTCTACTGTAGGAAGCATCATTCAACAACTAACTCGGTATCATTATATATCTACAAAACAATAAACTCAATCATAATATGTCTATCATATAACTGACTCAATCAGAATATGTCTATCATATAACTGACTCAATCAGAATATGTCTATCATATAACTGACTCAATCAGAATATGTCTTCAAGACAACTTACTCAATCAGAATATGTCTACCAGACAACTTACTCAATCAGAATATGTCTACCAAATAAATGACTCAATCATTATACGTCTTCCAGACAACTGACAAATCAGAATATGTCTACCAAATAAATGACTCAATCATTATACGTCTTCCAGACAACTGACTCAAATCAAAATATGTCTAACCAGACTACTGACTAAATCATTATATCTCACTAAACATGTCCGTTGATATGTCTCAAGTAAAATGGAGAAGGGGAGAGGGTTTACCTTAAAGAAAACAGTTTATCACCTTATTTTTATGGCATATGTTTTTATCTTTATAAGTCATTTTTTTTAGGTTTTGTGGGAGGGGTTCTCCCAATTTTTCTAGTTTCCTGTCACTAAACGTCATATAATTACTAGAGAGTGATGGGGTGTAATCAGTCAAAGCATCCATCAGTTTCTACAGATTGTCACTAAACAGCTTACGCAATCAGTAAATACTAATCAACTAAATCAATTATATCTACTAATCAACAAACTCAATCAGTACATATTCTAATAACCAACAAGCGCAATCAGTATATATCTACTAATCAACTAACTCAATCAATATATATCTAATAATCAACTAACTCAATTAGTAAATAATATAATAATCAACTAACTCAATCAATATATATCTACTAATCAACTAACTCACTTAGTATGATGATGATGATGTTCGTCCGTCGTGATCGACGATGACCAAAAACTCAACCATAATAATAATAACAATAAATAATTAAATAATAAAGTTAATAGTGCGTTTTTAAATGACTAGCAAGTCCAATGCGCGCACAAAATGTTCTTTTACAGAATTGACAACAATAGAAGGTATCTGTGAGGTTGAGATGTTTTTTTCTTTTCTACGTGTCCGCTTCTGTCTTGCTGTTTCTTGTCTGAATTCTTCCGCCGCTAGTGCTCCCGTTCTAATGCTGTAACGCCATGCTGTTCTATCCTGAGCGAGACTCTCCCAAGCGCCTAAGTCAATGTTAAGATGTTTCAAGGATGACTTGAGAGTGTCTTTGAAACGCTTTTTCTGTCCACCAGCTTTTCGAAATCCTGCCTTGAGTTCTCCATAATATATTTGTTGTGGCAAACGCGAAAATATAAGTATATCACTTAGTATATAATCTAATAATCAACTAACTCAATTAGTATATAATCTAATAATCAACTAACTCAATTAGTATATAATCTAATAATCAACTAACTCAATTAGTATATAGTCTAATAATCAACTAACTCAATTATTATATAATCTAATAATCAACTAACTCAGTATATAATCTAATAATCAACTAACTCAATTAGTATATAATATAATAATCAACTAACTCAATCAATATGTATCTACTAATAATTCACAAACTCAGTCAGTATATATCTACTAATCAATGAGTATATTTTACTAAACATGTTAGTAAACTGCTTCGCTTAGTGTCTTGATTCTAATTCAGTAAATTTAGATATATCTCAATACATTATTGATTGTTGCCAGTTTCTACTTTTATATTTCTCGCAACCTCCATGTTGTCAGTGGTTCTGTCTGCCAGTCTCACAATCTCGATCTGTTTGTCCCAATGTCCCACGCGCGGCTACAGAATGTCGAATGAATAATCCAAAGCAAGCATTCTGGATGAACGGGGAACATTTCCCTTGCATTTAATAATTCATCGACAGTTGAGCCCTTCCTATCCAAGTCACACGCTATGTGATCATTACTTTTGCTTTACAGACAAATGGAAGGTCCATTGTGACCAGGAAAATGTCTGCACAGAATAATTTCTGAATGTGTAGCAATACTAGACACAACACGATCAGTCTTGATTTTTGTAAAACAACACATTCATCTCTGTACAATCTCAATTTTGCAATATTGAATTCAAGGACTTCGAACTAGTTGTCCTGAATGGAGTTTCCAAGAATATATATATATATATACCTGTATAAGGATATGTATAAGTATACATTCTTATTTTATATGCCGATTATATAAGTCTTTCCCCAAAATAGTCCTGCGTGAAGATCCCAAGTAGCGTTAATTTTTATGACTGATGCAGTAGATCATTGGTAACCTTGTGTATACTTTCGGTCGACAGGAGACATTTGAAGGTGAGATAGTGAGAAAATAACAAGAGGCAAAAGGAAGTATGGAATAATAATATTAGAAAACTAAACTGGATTAAGTTCCTCTCTACACACACACCCGCACAAAATGAGAACATAGAATCATGGCGAGATCTGTAAAGACTAAACTAGATTAAGTTTCTCCACACACACAAAATGAGAACAGAGAATCATTTCGAGGTGTGTGTGGTCATGTTTCTAAATTGAAACCTCTACGGTCCTGAACGGCTACTGGTTTGACGGTGATGTATACTGTGCGTCGCCATTTAATTAAATGCATGTGAAAAATGGAAGAGACACTGTTCGCGATTTGCGAGATCAATTCTCATTGATCACTGTCCGCCCCTCAGACTCTACAGCAATATGGTACCACTCGCTACTGAGAGTTTTCAATACTCGGAAAGACGTCTATAAATCTACCTCTACATGTATCCATTCCTAACCATGTGTCACATCCTCAGACATGCAGACACTTTGTATTACTTCATCACAACACCCCCATCAACAACTTTCCTACTATCTTTACTATACTACATTTCACTTTCTGTATGTAAGAAGCAGTTGTGATTTCAAATTCATGTATCACTACAACATAGTGATCTTTTCAAGGAAGATGAAAAAATAAACTAATAGTGTATGTGTTCAATAAACTCAAAAATGCCATTTATAGATGGTGTGATTGTAATTGTCAACTGAGTGTTACACCTCAATTCAGTTCAAAATTATTAAAATGTGATAAAGGGAGCAAAATTTACAAAACAGAATGCATCATTATATCTAGAAATATGAGGAAAAAAGGCATAGTTACAAAACAGAAAACATCATTAAATCTAGAAATGAGAAGAAAATGTATAGTTACAAAACAGAAAAACAATATTATGCCTAGAAATATGAGACAACGATCAGTAGTTACAAACAGAATATATGGTGACTTTCAGAAAACAATAGTCTCAAAACAGAATGCGTGATGATCATGTCTAGAAAAGGATTAGTAATCACAAAACAGAATATATGTTGACTTCTAATAGGTAAAGCAATAGCCACATAAAGCATACCTAAAGAAAAGATGGATAGGTGTTGTTCGTCCATCACAAGTGTTGATAACCATTTGTTACATCCACTTTTGAAAATTCAATTAGAGTTATGTCCTTGATTATGAGTTCGTAGATGGCTAATGAGTTCTATTCGAGCTTTAAATGTCTTTGGACAGTTCGGGCATGGAATCACCACTGTAGACGAATCTTGGTCTGTGCGTGGCCTTCTAGCTACTCTCCGCTGTTCATTTCTCCTTTTTTCACAAGATTATGCGCTCTTTATTATTGTAGAACGCCATCTAGATCTATTTTGTGCAATTTCTTCTCATGTATCTTGGTCTATTTCAAAGGCTTTCGGTTATGTCTTTAAAGAGTCCTTGTAGCGCTTCTTTTGGCCACCTTGAGATCGTGTATCCTTCTCCAGCTCACCATAGAGAAGTACCTTTGGCAGACAATGGTCTGGCATACGCACCAAATGACATGCCCAACGAATCTGTGTCTGCATCATGATAGTGTCAATACTGGGGATACCAGCTCTATCACGGACAGTGGTATCTGGAATCTTGTCTTGCCATCTGATGTTCATAACTTTTCTGAGACACGTTGTGTGATGGTGATTGAGTTTTTTTTCACATGACGTCTATACACAGTCCACGTTTCACTAGCGTATAACAGCACTGGAAGTACCACTGCCCTGTAAACTTTCAGCTTAGTGTATAGGTTAATAATGGATAGGTCAAGAAAAGATGGACCCACAAAGATATGCTGGATACACAAAGAAGAGTTGGATATACAATTAAAATATGGATACCCAGAAAAGAAGCATATCTAAAGAAAAGATGCATACCTAAAAAAAAAGATTCCTATAGCAATAATGAATAATCTAATATAGAATCATCGACATTTTATTAATAAATAAAAGTCATTCAGAAAACTGGATTTGAACCGGATGCTCTCAGATGGTACCCAATCGCCTCGCAATGTGAGTCAATACATCTTCATTCTTCGACCGCACCACTTCAATTCTCATTCTTTCTTTTTCAGGGGTTGTTGACTCAAGTTGCGAGGCCATTGGGTGCAACCTGAGCGTACCTGGTTCAAGCACAGTTTCTTGCATGATTTTTCTTTTATAACTAAAATTTGGATATCTAACCAAAAATATTGCCCAAAAAACACAAGACTTCATAATGAAAAATACATTAACAGAATGCAAAGATGTCTGTTAACAGATTTAACTACCAAAGTCTTACAGTATGGGATAAAACTATCGACGTAGACAATAGCTCGCAAGTTAAGATCAGATACAACATTCATGAATAACTGGGTTCCTGATTCAAACAAAAATAGACAACAATAATTAAAATTCTAGATATTTGTTTCTCAACATGTGAAAGTTCCTCAGTGCTCCCATACAGCTTTCTGTGGATATATGTCTCTGTAGGCCTGTGTTCCTTTCTTTAAAAAAACCTTTTTAGTGTAATGCAGTCTTATAATATGTTCAGTGCTTCTGTGTTGCTTGCCCACATGGACACAGATGTGATGTAACCAGTCTTATATTTAAGTTGACGTTTAGTCTGCTGAGTTCTGTCCTGAAGCGGAAAATTATAACCTGCTCAGCTCTGTCGAGATAGGTCGACTTTCCTAATAGCTTTCATGGCGGTCCTCTTTTCGTGGTAGTCGATTTCTTGGTCCTTCTGTTCCTGTGTTGCTCCATCTTTTGCCATCATGTCTGTCTCTTTACCTTCTGGTATGCCACAGTGGGATGGTATCCACTCTACTACTACTCTTCTTTAGATGCTCACTTTTCGTGTGCCTTCCTTCAGGTCTGACAGTTTATCGCTATACTTTATTGGTATATACTTGTATCCATGCTTCTCTTGGGCATACTACTTCAATCTTGTTATATACTAATGTTTTATTTTGGAGAGTATTTAGGTCTCGGATAGTGTAGTTGTTGAATATGGTGGTTCTGATAATGAGATTTTGATATTGCTCCACGGAACTGCGAAACATGTTGTATTGTTTTATTTCTTTTGTTATGTCTAGTAGTTCTTCCTTATATTCTCTGTTTATTTTTTTTTTATTTTTTTTTATATTTTTTTTTGGATCGGTGAATAAAACTTTTTTTATTCTGCTTTCCACTGGCTAGGTGGTTCCAATTTGCGAAAGGGATATAACAATTTCTCCAACACTATTGCCTCAGAATATATTATGAATTAGTTCCCTTAACTTAGCTTTTTTTCAGTGCTCTTACTGCTCTAAAAAGAATAAAGAGTGATGATGATTATGACGACGATGATGATGATAGTAGTAATAATGCTGATGATGGTGATTATGAAATAGTACATTCAGCTGTGTTCCTATATATTTCCAAATGGTCCCTAGCCTTTCTTACAAAAGCACAGTTTTTCATCAATTATCATGTAATAACCGAAGCAACTTCCAGTTAGTATGGTTCGTCATCTCAGAAGGCATGTTTGTATTATGGCGAAAAGGGGAGTGGGTGTGTTTTTCATGGCTACATGTTTGATGTCGGAAAGGGGAGTGTGTGTGTTTTTCATGGCTACATGTTTGATGTCGGAAAGGGGAGTGGGTGTGTTTTTCATGGCTACATGTTTGATGTCGGAAAGGAGACATTCCAGAGCGGAGTATCCTAGGTTCGTCATGTTCTTCCATGAGGGCGCATTAGCTAATTCATTATTCGTCCATTAGTTCTGTTGATACATTACCAATAATGATACATTGTGCATTCAACGTCTGTTAGGGGTCTATCACAAAAGGCGCCTGCTAGGGGTCTATCACAGAAGGCGTCTGTTAGGGGTCTATCACAGAAGGCGTCTGTTAGGGGTCTATCACAGAAGGCGTCTGTTAGGGGTCTATCACAGAAGGCGTCTGTTAGGGGTCTATCACAGAAGGCGCCTGCTAGGGGTCTATCACAGAAGGCGCCTGCTAGGGGTCTATCACAGAAGGCGTCTGTTAGGGGTCTATCACAGAAGGACACACGTGCAATTCCCGTGGCTTGCATCTCTACGTCCCCCAAGAGCATTATTTTATAAAAGACAATGGACCGCTGTATCAGCAACCAACCAACTATAAAAGACAATGGACCGCTGTATCAGCAACCAACCAACTATAAAAGACAATGGACCGCTGTATCAGCAATCAACCAACTATAAAAGACAATGGACCGCTGTATCAGCAACCAACCAACTATAAAAGACAGTGGACCAAGGTATCAGCAACCAACCAACTATAAAAGTGAATGGACCGCTTTATCAGTAACCAACCAACCATAAAAGACAAAAGTAAAGAAATTGAAACAATACGTGCACTTAACCAACGAGTAGGCAACAACAAGAGATGATGATGATGGTGATCACGATGATGATACAGTCACTGTAACCGTGAGTAGATATATCTTGGCAGCATATAGTCTTTCTGATAACAGCATAGCTCCTTCTCAGGTGATTAGCAGTGGCGACACCCGCACTCGTATAATGTTTTTTCACCTCAAAGGTATGATTGTGTTAACAGGATTTATGTGTATAATTGTTTGTTTGTTTTTCGTTCGCTCCATTGTAACCATCACTGATATCCGTGCGATTTTCGCCGGGAGCGTGATTACGTTGTGCCACCGTTATGCGCCTTGTAGGCCTAGCACATCCGATTTCGGCATGCCTTGACAATTCGGGTGGACTACCCTTAGCCTGGGACAGCCTCTATATCTGTCTCCAGGCACGCGTAGTGGAGACTCTTCGCCCAGACGATTTTTTGCTCTCGTCTGACTCGAACGAAGTGTTCCACTGTCTATGAACTTGCCTCGTGTAATTGGACGTGCTGTGCCTGTGCCCATTGGGTACTGAACCGTTTCTCATCCGTGAGCCTGGTTCCTTAAGGGGAAGAACTCAACAGAGGAGTTGGACCCTGGCTCTTTCGCCCTCTTAGCCGAGGTGTCATTCACCGACATCGCGTACCCCTTGTCCAAGTTCGAGTCTCACACCACGCGTTTGAAAGCAAGGCGTTCTCGAGCTGAGCACTTGTCCCAATAGCGCCTGAGCCCATCAGGTACTGAACCCTTTCTCTCTTCAAGTGTATTTCCGGTGTAGGAAAACCTGACAGTAGAGTTGGGCCAGGGCTAAATCGTTGTCCCTTTTGTGCCTGAGTGCATCGAGTACGGAACCATTTCTATTCGCGAGCATATTTCCGGTTTAGGAAGGCTCGACATTAGAATTGGGTTAGGTCTTCTTGCTTTACCAAACGCCAATGGATGGGTCTGAGTCTCTGCCTGTAAGGAACACAGGTAACTAGAAGCTCGTCTCGAGCTGACGGAGCTTGTAGTTCCCCTTTCCTAGGAACTTTTCACTTTCTATTTGCAGTTCGCGCTGCCCTCTAGCGCTGTTCTGCCATTTCATTGTTTCATTGTACTCGGTATGAAATCTATTTGTCTCTCGCCATGCATCTATCTTTACGTGCATTTTACATTGGCCGCCCCTCCAATGTTCGGACTGGACTGACTTGCTTCACTGTATGTCGACAGTGTCGCTATATGTGGTGATGCTGGTGGTGTCGGAGATATTGTCTGTCTCTTGTGCAGTCAAATCTCTTTCCATCTGCTACCTCCACATTCTCGGACACGATCCCCAAATGATTTGGCAGAATCAGCTCGAGCTGCTGTATTTCTGTTTCCAGGATGCACCGCGTGGAGGTACATTTGGGATCTTGGTTATCTGCTAACCCTGGGTCCGCCTAGAGCAATGCGTTCCCTTTGCACCCCATGTGTATAATGTTTGCTACCTCAGTGGCATGGTTGTGTTAACGGGGTTCATGTATTTATGTTTATTCTCCAAAGGGAGGCATTCCTTTGTGGCAGCATTCCTGAAAAACTTCAGCACATCCTGTCAGAAGTGCTGAATATACCACTAGACCAACTAGTCCGTCCTTCTTCTATCAGATCCGTTGCCCCAACTGCAGTAATAGCACGCCTTGCATTATCCGCCTTTTATGAGTCTTCTTCTTCTGTGTTTATTCTCAAACTCTTGCATATTAGTAGAATGTAGACCGGAGAACGGAATGCGTTGTGACATGGTTAGCAGCATCGCGGCGATATCTGCGTTTTCCGGCATGACACATCCCCTTCAGCATGGCTTTGAGTCACTGAACCTATATGGGATGGAAGAGCCAACTCCATCCCATAACCTCCTTAGTCGCCTCTTCCAACATGCATGGAAGAAAATATTGTTACTATTCAATTCTCTCCTCTCGGTCCCGGACAACACACGGGCTTTTAGAAGTGTAACATAAAAAGAACTACAGTGCAATCTTCACTGGGGTGCATCTCTTCGACGCCACCCGTGGGGAGTATTTGTCATTTTTAAAAAAAGAAGTATCGAAGGAAGATGTCTTTTTTTCCACAGATAACAAGTTATCAGCCTATCCCTCACCGTTCCTCACTCGCCTCGAACAACATGCCTGGAGAGAAGCCAACGGTTCTAATGTGCATGCCCTAAACTAGAAGACCAGACACGAGAGATGAATATTACCGAAGTAGATGAATGCGTTACACCCATCAACTATTAAACTTTATTTATTTTTTTGGCCGTTCGTTCTCAAATTCTACTGGATTTCTCTTAAAGCACGACAATGGTTCTACCGGATTTCCAACAGAGTGATGTCCAGAGAACAGATATGCATAATGTCGCGGTTTTATATGCGTCATTGTCCGACACTTCGGACCTTAACGTTGGTAACTAATACCTTCATTGTTCTTACCACTTCTACTAAACGGTGGACTTCTGTAACCATATCACTAGTATACTAGGCCAGCCGTACGAGAGAACTGCTTTTTGTACTTACAAGGTGGTCGCAAATTTCGAAGCTAATCACAGTCAAACATGCTATACTTATTTGCTGCTCGTACGTCCGATCGGCACAGCTACAGGACTCACAATATTATATTGAAAATAATGATAATACAAAGAAATGGGACGAAAGCTGTTGAAGTTTCCGTCTAAGACTTTCGTCGGAACAAAAATCACACAATAATAAAAGGAAGGAAAAATCATATGCAAATGTAAATAAATTGCATACCTAGAACATTTTTAGTGGAAAAAATAGAAGACCAGATCTGCTACTGTAATAATATTTATTATAGTTTGTTCCATAATTCATGTTACTCACGTGAGCACAATTCTCACGAAAACTACCTGTAATCCATTCATTTCTGTAATTTATTTCTGCAATCCATCATTTAAAAGGTCTGCCGCTGACTTTGTTTCCATCTTGTCTGTATAGTAATGCTTTTTGATGGCACTGTCTGATGGTAGTCTGGAAGCATGCGAAAACCACTTAATCTGTTGTCTTCTAATGTAATTCAGGATTTGCATAAATTTATCTTTATTGCCATAATTATTATTGTTTATGGTTCAATAAGCCACCTTCCTTCTTCTCCCCGATCTGAACGAGTTTGTGCTATCCCAACACCCCCACTCCTACCAATTTCACATGTTTTTCTCCGTGGATCCCCTTCAAGTCTCCGTAAAACCCGTATGGCCCATGTTGAGAACTACTATTCTAGAGTAGTGGTAATCGCATGTTGTTCCACGTTATCATTACTAATCTGACAAGTGCAACAATCGAATTTCATATTCGAATATTGATTTTATCATCATCTGTAAGGACAATTGTTATAGTATATCCATGATAACGGAGTTCTTATAACTGATACAAGGTTGCCATTCACTTTGACATTTGTATTGTAAATCAACTATCGTAATAGCAACATATTTATAATCTGCCTGTGAAGTGTCCTAATAATAGACTATAGTCTGTGAAGTATTCTATTAACATATTATAGTTGACTAGTAAAGTGCCCTTGTACCAAACTATAGTTTACTTGTACGGTGTCCTGGTACCAAACTATAGTTGACTTATAAAGTGCCCTGGTACCAAACTATAATTTACTTGTAAAGTGCCCTGGTACCAAAATATACCAGTGGTGAGCAACATTTTTGTTACAGCTGGTCGGTTTGACGTTAATCGTGTGGTATGGGACAAAAAATAAATTTTGGTGTTTTGATTTTTAAGTACTGTATTTTAACTCTTCTGCAAGGGAATATAGTAGTTTTATATCAGTGTTGCTCAATGCAGACACTGTCAAGACTAAAAGCAAAATAGAATTCATCTCATAAAGGATAATAGTTATGCAACATCTAGTAAAAATAAAAATACAAATACAATTCTCATACGAACATATGCACCCAAAAATACTGGATACACTGTCAGAGAAAAAGGACCAATACTTCGACTTACTGTCCCATGTCATCCGGCAGAGTATAAATCAAAGCTATCTATTTGTAATTGGAGACCTCAACCAACCTTCTATTGGTGACGATCATGCCTCGTCATGTAGGTCATAGACGAACACAGTGGGGAAATCAGTTATGCTCATTTACAGATAATAACAGATTGCAAATACAAAAGACAAAATACAAAAACCAAATGAATATTGCATTGACAGATCAAGAGAAAGCTTTTGACGGAATAAATCGAGACTTACTATAAAGTATTCTAGAAAAGCATGAAATAAAATGACCATTATTAGACTGTGTAAGAGCTATAAGTCCTATACCAAGATAGTGATAGGGCAGTTAGAACAAGTGCAGGACTTACACAGGTGTTTTCAGTAACAACAGGAGTTGGACAAGGATGTGTCTTATCACCATTATTGTTTATATGGATAATATTACCACAACGTTAAAAACACCATCAGGCACTTAATATCCACATGAACTAACTGAACTGCTTATTGACGATAAGTGCCTATTCAACAACTCAACTAGAGAGCTGCAAGATCATAAAAACTTACTCAACGAAATCTGCCTCAGTCACAACATGAAGATCAATACATTAAAAAAACGGTATATCATCACATTATTGTCACTCGTGCAGGAATGTAAATATCTTGGGAGAAATTTCTTATGAAAGAATGGGCATATTGAAGATCTCGAGACAAGAGTTCAAAAAGCTAACTACGTAAATTCAAATAAATATAAGTAGGAAGCCAGAGGACAATTTTTAAAAAATTCTTGAGACTAACGGGAACTGAACCAGTCCGTTCAACAGCAGCAAATCGCCTAGCAACTATTGAACACACGTTCTTCCGTACGTGACTAACCGCATCTCCAAAAAAAGATGCGATTTCATCAAGCCATTCAAACCGTGCACACAAAGTCACCAGAACGGACTGATCGAGACAAGGACTATTACAACAACAACAAACATCCCGTACAGGTATTGAAATATCCTCAGTAACAACAAACATATAACATAATATCCGTATTAGTTATACAAGGGCCGATAATTTTGTGCACGGTTTGAATGGCTTGATGAAAACTTTTTTTTTTTTTTGGAGATGCGGTTAGTCAAGTGCGGAAGAACGCGTGTTCAATAGTTGCTAGACGATTTGGTGCCGTTGAACGGACTGGTTCAGTTCCCGTTAGTCTCAACTACGTACATTCTGAATTTAACCAATTTAGAAACACATCTATCACGATCAAAAGACTAATCATAAATTCAATCTTCATACCAACAGTATATATTATCAATGTCAGACAAAGACACTAAAAAAAGAACAAGAGAGACAGTTTACTACGAGTGAAATGAAGTGTCTCTAAGAAAAGCAACAAACAGAACAAGAAGATAGTATATGATGTTTGAAGAGATTACAAGAACTGTTTCAATAACATCTGTGATCATATATATTGAAAAACAGAGACTGAAATATTTCGGAAACGTAATGAGAATTAAGCCCTATTAGCCAACGGCAAGCGCATACAACGTGAAAATGGATACATCAAGATGCAGAAGAAGTCCAAGAAGAAGGTGATTGAAGGAGTTATAAAAAGAATATAGTCTATGTGGGAGGTATCATTATAACAAACTATAGTCTAGTTGTGAACTATCATAGTAACATAATCTAGTTTACGTGTGAAGTAATATAGTAACAGACTATAGTCTATGTGGGAAGTATAGTAACAGACTATAGTCTATTTCTGAAGTATCACAGTCAGCAACTTGTTCTCTCGTGCGTGATATCTTAGTAAACACTATGACCTCCTTTTAAAATATGTTAATGTCGCCTATCGTCTCCTTCCAGGACATCATAGTAGCAGGGTGTGTCACACTGTAAGGTATACTAGTAAGATATTCGAATTGCTTGTATAGTATCTTAGCAACAGACTGGCGTTTTCGTGTGGAACATATTATAGTAATCGACTATTATCACCGTCAGGTATATCCTAGTAACACACTGACGTTTCCATGTGGAGTATTTTATTAGCTTGATGTCTTCAACTTGTGGTGTATCCTAGCGAAAGTGGGTAAGTATACTAATATTCTGTCATATACTTAATTATTATCTTAGTAACATACTCTCGTCTTTTTGTTGTACATTTCAGTATTATAACATAATATCCGTATTAGTTATACAAGGGCCGATAATTTTGTGCACGGTTTGAATGGCTTGATGAAATCGACACAATCTCCTTGTGGGACATTCTAGTATTATAGTAGTCTTCTTGTGGGACATTCTAGTATTATAGTAGTCTTCTTGTGGGACATTCTAGTATTATAGTAGTCTTCTTGTGGGACATTCTAGTATTATAGTAGTCTTCTTGTGGGACATTCTATATAGATGTATCTTTATTTTATTGCTACTTCTACGGTATTCGATTTCTATTTTATAATACAACATGTTTGTGCCTATTGTCTTTCTTCAGGTGAATGATAATTGGTAAGATCCACACTTGCCGTTAAATGTAAGGGTGACAGTCACAGATGTCGTTCCAATGCCAGATGTATTGCCTTTGTTGCGTCAAGTTTATGTTTGATCAAGTTTATCTCGATGTTTTTTGTCCACCGTTTTTTGGTCTAGCTTTGACGCTATATCCGTATATTCATTTTCCTTTTGCGCTGAAGTCAGATCTCTCCAATTCTGTCTGTTCACAGCTATTATTTGCAGTTCTTGAATAGTATGAATATTGGTTATTTTTCTTTCTCTAAGTATTGTTCTTCTGAGTGTTTCGTTTGGTCTACTCCTTGCTCTTTTGCCTGTAGGTATCCATTCAAGAGATTGGTGGTGTATTCTATTGGTCTGCGCGTAGGACATGCCCGATGTAGGACCAACGGCGTTCTCTGATAACATCTGTGATGAAATTTTGATGTGTCTCTTCTCTGATTTTATCATTCGATTTGAATTCACTCCAATTGGTGTTAGTTATCCTAGCAAGACATTTGTTCTCGAAACTCAGTAATTGTTTTTCTGAAGATAAAGAGCTTTATATCCGTACATGCCTTTGTTATATACTCTTGTTAGTATTTGGTTTGTGTTCATTCTCATGAAGTAAAGGAACCGTTGTACTTGATATCTTTCGCTATGTTCAATACATGATATTATACCTACTCTTTTCCTAATGTCTTCATTTCTTATTTTATCCAGTTTAATAACCGTTTATATTTTCCCAGACACTTAATTTCACATTTAACCATTTTCCTCTGCTGTGAGTCTGTTAAACACAATGTTTGACATTGGTAGCAAAGTTGGTATAAATAATGTAGTTATTATCTATCGTTTGATTTCCATCTTGATCTTCAGGTGGATAATTAATGGGGAAAGTTGTTAAGTCACTGTGTTTGCTTTCGTACACTTTACTTATATTGCTCTTTCTAGTCTTCTATTTTCGAAAACATAAATGCTGACTAGATATTTAAATTGTTTGGCTTGTTTCACTGTGGTGTTAACTATAGTTATATGCAATAATTTTGCATACTTGATAACTTTCATATCTCGTTTTTGTGTACGTTAATTTTTGATGTTCTACTCCGAAAACATTGTTAACAATACATTAATCTAAAATAGTATTATGTATATATATACCCAACAATGTTGACACTTCTAATCATCATCTAGAGTAAGTCACAGTTCGTATTGAAGTGAGATACGGTCAAGAATAAATGGATAAGTATTCGGCTAAGTATTCGGCCAATGTTAGCAACGTATGTTTAGTATTTACGTCACTCGCACATCGACATGCTGACCAGCGTTTCGAGCTACTTGTGACTTGTAGTTTCAAGAAGAGAATAACTTGTATGACGCATCCAGACACCTCGAAATTTGTTTCAGGGTTAATATTATAGAATTTTCTATCATTCCCGCCACGAGTAAGTGTTGCGGGCAACCTTGGCAGATGGTACATGTCCATCCAATATTTAGGAAGATGAACAGTGTAAGATCATGTGCTACGACAATGGCAGTTAGCATACTTAAATTTTGACTCATACGTGCACATTTTAAACTCGTATGGGCGTGCGCAATTTTAAACTCGTTGTTGAGTACTGGATTCGACTAGGCCATCTCGGGATGCCTAGTCACGTCACTTTCAACCTAGTCCTAAGAAGGACTTTTTGGTTATATCGCGACGCTGGGTGCGGACAGGTAAAAAAAAAAATTTTAAATGTGCTTTATTTTTAAACTCGTATGGGCGTGCGCATTTTAAATTCGTATGGGCGTGCGTTTTTTAAACTCGTATGGGTGTGCGCATCTTAAACTAGTATGGGCGTGCGCAGTTTAAACTCGTATGGTCGTGCGCATCTTAAACTTGAATGGGCGTGAGCATTTTAAACTCGTTTGGGCGTGCGCATTTGAAACTCGTATGGGCGTGCGCAGTTTAAACTCGTATGGTCGTGCGCATCTTAAACTTGAATGGGCGTGAGCATTTTAAACTCGTTTGGGCGTGCGCATTTGAAACTCGTATGGGCGTGCGCATTTTCGGTTGTCAGTATACATTGCCGAGATTATCCCTTACAGCAATTATCAAGTAATTTTCCACATAAATCTTGCGTGTTGATCTCACATAGCGTCACTCATCTTGGCTGATGCGACTTATCATTTTTCGTTTTGCTCATACTGTGTGTTTCAATCCCTAGAAAAGCACGGGAAATTAACAAGCAGGAATATTTCCAATTTCTAGGAAGGACTTAGAACACACAATTATCAGAAATGTTCTGGTAGTAGACCCTACTAGTGAGCAACGATCGTCTCTATTAAAGACCTTCCAACAGACTTCATTAGGACCCCATTCTTTACGTTTAAAAAAAAATTATTGTTAGGTATTCAATTGAACACTAATTACATTCTTGGAATCGCATGTGAAGAATAGCCAAGGCAACTCCAAGTATATAAATAGTAACCAACCGAAAGCCATAGAAAAATCTAAAACATAACGAATAGAATCATAATTAATTATGTTGGAAGGTCTTCTAATACGCTGACGGTCTCGGGTGAACATTAGTTTAAGAACGGAAAATCCCAGCAACAATTGTTGATAAACGATTGTTATTGTGCCATCGTATCATGTGTATGTTTAGCAATCTCTAATACACGACCTGGCACCAAAAACCAGTCTACCGCTACCTCATTCATTTTAGCTGATCCGATCCAACTGATCCTATTTCTCAGAGGTGACTGATAGTATTTGGTGTCGCCTGTAAATGATAATTATGAATCAAGCATAGGTCATCCAACTAGCGTGAGCAGTTGTAAGGCTCGTGTGTTGTCGGGATCCGAAAGGAAAATAACGAAAAGCGATACTGTTAGTTGCCAGGTATGTCAACTAATGAGATGAGATTTTGGGACTGGAGTTGGCGGTCCCATCCCATAGAGTGACACATAAGCCATGCTCAAGTCAGTTGTGTCAGGCCAGGCATTGTAGATATCGCAGCTACTCTGTAAACCATGACATATCGTAATCTGTCCTCTGGACTACACTCTTTTAATGTGCAGAAATCTGAGATTGAACCTAAAAAGAAGAAGAAGACTCTAATAGTATGAAGAAAGATGTGGGTAAAGAAATTTCAAACGCTAACATTCAAACTAAACTTAATGGCATTTTCCCAGAACAATTTTATTATTTTGATTTCATATGAGTTTACATTATACGCAAGATCAAATGTTTCCTTTTCCTGGAACACACTATAAACAAGTTGGTAGCTTATCATTTCCTGGAAGTAGCGACCAACTAAGAATTGTTATGGCTGACTATATAATTACCCTACTGGCCTTGGAACTACAGTTTACGCTTCCACCACTAAGCTTAATCATGCTAAGAAAATATATCGCACGGTGCTGCAGATATCGGCGGAGTTCGAACCTGAGATCTCGGCCGTCCTAAATGTTTTCTGTACCTCTCTGACACAAAGTCGGAATAAACACTCTATGGACATAATATTTAAAAAATGGCACTGCTTAAGAAGTGTTTTTTTCGCCGAAGACGGATGTGTCGGGCCATTGGCGCAATCAAATAAAACGCGGCACAACGCATTTCCATTCTCTGAATTACATCCTTATGGAAATTTAATAGGACCATGGTCCTGATACAAGAGATATCCAGTGAGAGTTTGAGAATGAACGCTGAAGAAGAAGAAAAAAGAAATGTTTTACCCCAAATGTTATATCTTTGACTGAGGTATACCATGACTTTCGACAGTATAGAAGGAGTGTTTGCATAAATAATTGGACCTTGATTCGTTACATTTTTGACAATTTTTGTACTTCCGTTGGTCACTATTTATATACTTGGAGTTGTCTTGGCTACTTTTGACATGCAACTCCAAGTATATAAATAGTGACCAACAAAACTCACGAGAATAATAAAAATAAAACAAAGGAATTAAGGACTAGTTAATTCTGTGCAAAGGTCTATTGCAGACGGTTGTAGGTGTACACATTTCACAAAGTCAACAAAACTAGATTCTGTTCTTATCAACTGGAACATTGATAATTGTAGACAGTATTTAGGTAAGACGGGCAACTGCTGAACCAGTTATTGTTTATCAAGACTGCCCCAAAAATATATAAAGCCACCACTTGAGATCAACACAAAAATGTTCCAATTTATACGAGCTGGTACTTTCAAACTATAAGGTCATCGTTAGAATATTCCTTCAGATGAACTTATATTTATTCAAGATTTGGTAACAGTGAATTTGCATTTTATTTGCGATATACCTGCCGTCGGCGGTCAAGTTCAATTTAATGTTGAAACTTAGAGTTAGTGGTAAACATTTGTATGTCATATGTGTCAAATATCGCTATTTACATATGTACCTATCGCTCGCGTGATGCAGGGGCCTGAAAGAGGAGCAAAGAATAGCGACACTATTTACCTAACATGCAAGTCGTAAGAGATGACTAAGAAGATTGTGGAATTTGCTATCCCATCACATAAAGATGGTCATGAATCAAAATGATATGGTGAGGTAGAATGTATCACTCCGAAATGTGCAGATACCGCAGTCCAGATGTCAACCATGATCCATAACATGCCCCCCCCCCTCAAGTAATAGGGAATACCGAGGAATTCATGGAGTAGATACACGATGACGGAGTTCACATAGATAGGAACCACTTGGAGTGATGCTGACAACATATCTAAGGTTAAGGAAATTGTAAATCTCTGTACATGGCCTCCGCACCACAAGATCTGCACTGTACACATGAACTCCCTAGTGGCATGTGCACTGTACACAAGAGCAGCCTAGGGGGACCAGGGGCTTGATGTATTGATTAGATTATAATTTTATATATATATATAATGAAACAGGAAAAAACCAGTATAGTTATACAAATCATTTATAGTTGTACCAATCATTTGTTCGGTTATACCAATCATTTGTTCGGTTATACCAATCATTTGTATAGTTATACCAATTATTTGTACAGTTTTATCAATCATTTGTTCAGTTATACCAGTCATGTGTACAGTTGTACCAATAATTTTTACGGTTATACCAATCATTTGTATAGTTATACCAATTATTTGTACAGTTTTATCAATCATTTGTTCGGTTATACCAGTCATTTGTACACTTATATCAATCATTTCTACAGTTCTGTCAGTCATTTCTACGGCTATACAACTCGCTGTTTCAATTATATGAATCATATGTACAGTTATACCAATCATTTGTACATGTATATCAACCATTTGTACAGTTATACCAATTATTTTAACATTTATATCAATCATTTGTATATTTATATAAATCATTTGTACAGTTATACCAATCATTTGTACATTTATAGCAATAATGTGTACAGTTACATCAATCATATGTGCAGTTATATCAATTATGTGTACAGTTATGCCAATCATTTGTACATTTATATAAATCATTTGTACAATTATGCCAATCATTTATAAATTTATATCAATCATTTGTACAGTTATGCTAATCACTTGTACAGTTATGCCAATCATTTTTACAGTTATGCCAATCATTTATACAGTTATATCAATCATTTGCAACTCTTCAGTATATAGGTAGAGAAGCACTCTGCTTGTGAACATCCGTGGCTTAGTGGTTAAAAAATGTGCGTTCATAAAATTGCAGAAAACGGACTCATTGTCCCATTTTCCTATAAGCAAAGTGATTCATTACATCTTATGGAAGTAACGTGACTCATTGCTTTATTTTATAAAAGTTAAATGACCCGCAACGTCGGCACATATTTAAAAACATCATTTATAAATCCCCCTGGATCGCTATAAGGACAATGTTCCTACTAGCTTTCCAGCAGTATGTAGTCCAGAGAATAGAAATACATTGCTACGCCGTTTTATTTGCGCCAATGTCCCAACACATCTGATTTCGGCGTTGGTAACTAATGAATTCAGTGTTTTTAACACTTGCACTGAACAAGGAATATATGTAACCATATGGGGAGTATAGTTGGTCAGATGTACATAAGAACTGGTTGCTGTACCTATCTGTTGATCAACAAGCTCACAGCTAACCTGTTCAACCGCCGAATTCGAATGAGCTGGATTACTTGCGTAAATAAAACGACATAACGCATTTTTCGTTCTCTGGACTACATCCTACTGGAAATTTGACCCATTGCCCTGCAACAAAATACATCCGGTGAGTACCATAATTAAAATAAGTACATGGAACGCCTATGACATAGGTTCCCAAACTTTTCTTGGCCATCGCCCACTTGCAGTACATAAAAGTTGTTTTAAAAAAACACTTTTGTGCCCTCAAACAAATATAATTATCTGATTAACCATCTAATGCATCAATGTCATTGTTGCATATTATCTTAAATTTGGTTAGACCCAATAAATATATACTTTATATGTGTGTATCATGTCCAGTTTTTATACAGGAATGAAATCCTTTGATCTCTGTCCGCATACTAATTATTATGTATCGAGAAAAGTAATTTTACCACTTCAGATACAGATTCTGTGAGTCGATTAGGCAATTATAACAATGGGTCCGCTATGTTTGCATATGAATATTTGTTAATGATAATTTCTTAAATGATCGAGTAGCTTCATTGCAGAATTCATTAAACATGGTATTTCTAATGTTATAAAATGTACTCGCAGGCCCATTTTTCCTACTAGCTACAGGTAGAAACGATTCTGGTGGTGACAGCTTGACACCGAAAACGTCTGCTGTGTGTTCAAGAGTACTAAATAGTCAAATTTTACGCTTTAACGATGCCACTTATATGATAAACAAATACTGAGTAAAGTACTTATAATTTACTGTAAAACATATTAAATTTATGTGTGAGATGTGTGTTAAGAAGTAGATTTATCTATATCGCATAAAAACGAAATGTGAAACTAATGGCTGCATTTTAATGAAAAAATTAATTCTTAGTGTCTATGTCATGTCATGTGACATATTCTCTCCAGAACGTTGTCTTCCCAATGAACTCTCTGAACACTTCACTGTCTTTGGCTATGGGGCTTGTATTTTCGAACGACGTATTCATCTTATCTTTAATGTTGTCAGTCCATCGTCTTTTGGTCTTTCCTCCTCTGCACAGATGCTCTGCCCTCCGTTATTTGTCTTTCTAAACAGTTGTGTCTCTTTATATGAACAAACAATTGTAGTTTTCTTTTTGCTGTTTTGTTTAGTAACCAATACTCTGGAATCTTTAATGTTTATAATATATACAATTTCAATTATACGCGTTATCATTCGCTGAGATACATCATTTCAAAGTTGGGCCAAACTGGTGAACCGTATTATAGCTGTGTAGGTAGGTAAGTAGATAGGTAGATAAGTAGGTAGGTTGAAGCTGCCGAGTATGCCTTCTGCGTGGCAGTATCAAGATTTGTTGATATAAAGACCGTGTACATGTTCAGAAACACAACCTACAGTGGAGTCTACTATAAATAAAGCCAATATGATGTCATGGTAACTGGATTACCTGAAGCGTGACCTTCAATATTATTTAATGGTTGTTAAGCTCTAATATAACCAAACTGGATTGACTTCCGCGGTTAAATGGAGCGTACTTCACCATAATAGGTACATTATACTTGGCCTAAGTGAGGTAAATTCATCAAGCCCAGCGATCTAGATACAGTGCTAAGGGGGTGGGGGGGAGCTTCTAAAGATAAAATCTTTACATTCTTATGTGCTTGTTTCATGTGTGACCATCTATATATTTAAGACCTGTTGTACAGACTCATGGGGAATTATCCTTCGAAAGTGATGTTATGTGAATTTTCTCATGATTTTCATTGGTCACTTTGTGTATACTTAGCGTCAACAGCCAGTTAAAATCGAACTTAAAGAGTCATCTAACATCACTTAAAAAGAATGATTCGCACTGAATCCGTATTTCATATATTTGTGGATGATCACGGTTTCATAGTACGGTATGTCTCCTTCTTCTGTTCTCAGACTCCTGCAAATTATCAGAATATAATCCGGAGAACGGAATGCGTTATAACATTGGTTAACAGCTACAATGCGATATCTGTATATTTGGACCTGACACACCAGACTTCATCAAAGTTTCGGTGTCACTTTAATCCTACTTAGAAGCGGATAGCTAATCCCGCCCCAAAACCTTATTAGTTGCCTCCTACGACATGATGAGCAGGTAATAGTGGTTCTATTCTTTGCACAATAAACTAGAAGTCCAGGGCCCGGTTGCCACACGGACTAGTGTGGTACTAAATGTTATGTTCTATTTTTTTTACTGGACGACGATGGGATTTTAATCCTACATCACCCATGTCGCTTATTTAAGGATTTTTTCATGACTTTGAACCGTTTTATTGCTTGGTTTACATATCTGATGTCACGATCGTCACGCTTGATTCGTTTGATTTGTGTTCAGTCATGACCGTCTCTGGTAGAAGACCTCTGCACATAATTAATTAGGCCTTAATTCGTTCTTTTTCGTGATTATTGTCAGTGTTCTTTTATTGGTCACTATTTATATATTTGGAGTCGCATGCCAAAATTAGCCAATGTGACTCTAAGTACATAAATAGTGACTAACGGAAACATGACAATAATTTTAAAAAGTAACGAATGAAGGTCTAATTAATTCTGTGCAGATGTATTCTATTGCCCACGCTCACAGTTCAGTAACTAGATTGTATCCCGAAGCTATACAATATTTGTACTGAAACCCATACAGAGAGTTGGGTACAACCCTAACCCATACAGAGAGTTTATCTTCGTAGACGCTTTCAATAAATGACTTCAACCATTAGGGATGGAATGTCTGAAAATGTTTGTCAGTTTTCGACCGAAAAAAAAAAGGTTTTTATTCATCAATTTTAAAAAATTTAAGAATTTGAAAGAGGGAGGGTGGGATGACACTGAATTTTGACAAAATTATATCGATTTCTCGCACTTTTTCTGCTTAATAGATTGTGGGGGGGGGGAGTGACATAATTAAGCAGGGGGTTTTCTGCATTATTGAGAAGTTGTTGATAATGATGGTGAGGGGATGGTGGGTCTGACATTGTCAATAAAGTCTTCACATAATTTATGAACAGCCCCTTAATACATGGAAAATGTACGTCTTGAATAGGTATAAGACCTCTCAAACATAATACAAGGAAATTGTACGTCTTGTATAAGACTCTCAAACATAATACAAGGAAATTGTACGTCTTGTATAAGACTCTCAAACATAATACAAGGAAATTGTACGTCTTGTATAAGACTCAAACATAATACAAGGAAATTGTACGTCTTGTATAAGACTCTCAAACATAATACAAGGAAATTGTTCGTCTTGTATAAGACTCGCAAACATAATACAAGGAAATTGTACGTCTTGTATAAGACACAAACATAATACAAGGAAATTGTACGTCTTGTATAAGACTCTCAAACATAATACAAGGAAATTGTACGTCTTGTATAAGACTCAAACATAATACATGGAAATTGTACGTCTTGTATAAGACTCTCAAACATAATACAAGGAAATTGTACGTCTTGTATAAGACCTCTCAAACATAATACAAGGAAATTGTACGTCTTGTATAAGACTCTCAAACATAATACAAGGAAATTGTACGTCTTGTATAAGACTCAAACATAATACAAGGAAATTGTACGTCTTGTATAAGACTCTCAAACATAATACAAGGAAATTGTACGTCTTGTATAAGACTCTTAAACAGTAATCTTGTACCAGACCCACTTTTTATTTCTTGAATATATTTTACGATGTTATCATCTAGTCTTGAACGTTGTGACCGTGTATTGTGTCCATATCGTTTAGTAGAGATATATAGTGGCGTGCCCTCCAAAATACAACTCATGCAATGCATGCCTTATAATTTTGAAATGTTTAAAAAAAAATATTTATTTAGCAAATAAGCTTAATACTAAAATATTTTATACAAATATTATCACTAGTTTCTAGTTAAACAATTATTCAATAATCACAAAACGATGCTTTCTATCTTTGTCTTTCTCTCTCTATTCTTGATTGTTGTCTGGGAAATTTACTAAAGTCAGTCTCACTGAGTCATTGATAGTTTCAGAAATGTATACGATATATTGAAATGAAAGGGAAGTACAGTAACAACCCGTGCAACTCAAAGAACTCGCAAAAAAATTGACAATGTACTCCTTTTTGTTGTTTTCCGTGCAAATATAAACATGACCACGAAGACCTATTTTATTTTCAGGCATATTTTAGTGTTGCGGAGAAATACATTTGTGATGAGCTTTTCGACTATTTTAACCTTATGACAGAATAAATTAGAGTATTGCAAATCACAAAACGATCGTCTTGATGGTTGTTGAACAATTTTCAACGTCAATTCTAAAATACAACAAAGTAGTTCACGCATTTTATTTGATATCTATACATTTATATTCAGTGAATTCAATATGGATGTTAATGCTAAATATTGGGTGATTCAGAAAGCGATATTATTTTTTATTAAGATATATATTGTTATTAAGACAGCTGGAGAGGAGATGGGCACCACTGGCTAAACCTTTCGCCCACCGAAATACTACAATGGATAATCACACACACGCACACAGAGCTGGGCAAAGAAAGGCATGGACAGACAACATCAAGGAATGGACAAGACAAGATTTTTCCTCACTCATCAGCATTTTTGAGGATAGGAATTGTTGGTGGACTATGTGTGCTGAAGCATCCAATGTCGTTACCCTACGACCCTGAAAGGTTACGGGTTTATTGATTTATTGATTATTTTTAATTTATTTGATCAACTGTTTGAAATGAGTACATTGAATGAACAACTAGAAATATTAAATGAAAGCAAATATTTTTCTATAACAAAACCACAGAAGATTTCAACACAATGAGCCACAAAGTAGAGTTTAACTACAAATAACAATAAAATGAATGTAATTAATTAGATAAATTTTTCTTCTACTTCATTCACAACAAGCACATAGGAAGAATAAACCCCACATCCCATCCACCCCCATTTAGTTATAGAAAAGAAGCTAACTAGTGTGTCAAAGCAAGACGGTTTTCCGTATAAAGACCTGTGTACAGTAAATGTATTCATGACCTCAAATGCCGATTTTGATTGTGTCATGTGACGTATTCCTTCCAGAACAGTGTCTTCCCAATGAACTCTCTGAACCTCTCTCTGTCTTGGGCGATGTGGCTTGCATTTTCTAGCGATGTATTCATATTATCTTTAATGTCGTCAGTCCATCGTCTTCTTGGTCTGCCCCTTCTCCTCTACCCAGGTACTCTTCCCTCCATTATTTGTCTTTCTAAACAGTTATGTCTCTTTATATGACCAAACAGGCGTAGTTTTCTTTTTGTTATTGTGTTTAGTAACCAACACTCTGGAATATTCAGTGTGTTTATAATATCTGAGTTTCTGATTTTATCCTTCCATGATATTCTAAGTATCTTTCTGTAGCATTTCAGCTCGAAGGCGTTGATCTTCTTTGCCGCTGTTTTACTTAGAGTCCATGTTTCACAGCCGTATGTTGCAACCGGAAAAATAAAAGTTCGTAACATTAGCACTTTCGTTTCTATTTTGTTGTTTTTTCCATATGTTTTTCAGCCGTGTTATTTTGCAATATGCCATTGCCAATCTCTTCCTTATTTCTGCCATGCAGTCTCCTGCACCGTTGATGTTTGCTCCTAAGTATTCAAATTTATCCACACATTCTATCTCGGTATTGTCTATTCTGATTTTTTTTTTTGTGTTGTTATATCTGTTGACATGATTTTTGTTTTCTGCGTGTTTAAATACAAATTTTGTGCTTCGCTATATTTCTTTGTGTTCTTGATTAGTTGTTCCTATCCCTTTATATCGTTTGAAAGAAGTGCTGTGTCGTCTGCGTAGCGTAGTTCCGGGATTAGGAATCCACCTATGTTTAAAGCGTGGTAGTCAGTGTTGTGTATGTCTTCTCTCACGTTCCTCATTATACTTTCAGCGTAGATGTTGAACAGGTATAGGGAGAGTGTGCACCCTTGCCTTACTCCACTCTGTACCTCAAACCACTCTGAGAGATCGTCCTCTAACTTCACTGCAGCCTTTTGATCTTGGTAAAGTTCCTCTATTAGATGAATCAGATGTCTTGGGAAACCCATGCTGTTCATTATCTCCCATAGTTGCTGGTGTTGGACGCAGTCGAACGCTTTTGAGTAATCTATGAAACACATGTGCAGGTCAGTTGAAAATTCCCTACACTTTTCTATGATCAATCTCATATTAAGAATGTGATCTCTTGATTTTGATTATCTCCGTGAATTTAGTAGGTCGGTCTTGGCTATTTTTGGCATACGACTACAAATATATAGACAGCGACCAGAGAAAATCACAATAATAAACAACGTAAGGAATTAATTCCTGCACAGAGGTCTTCTACAGTCGACGGTCTCGGTTTGTACAGAATTCATTTGAACTTTATTTATTGCGGTAATTTTTATTTTTGTCGTGATTTTTGTTGGTCCCTATTCATATACTTAGAATCGCATGCCAAAAATAGCCAATGTAATTTCACCTATATAAATAGTGACCAACGATAATCATGTCATTAATCACAAAAATAACAAATGATCTGATTAATTATGTACAGATGCCTTATAAGCACTGGCGAAGGTCTCGGTCAAACCCTGATTCTCACGCAGAATAAATGGTTTCACACAACAAACTGACTAGAAACGCACAGAAACAGATTTCACCAGGAATATGAGAGAATGACCCTTTTTTAACGTGACCGTCGGTGGATATAGAAAACCTAACTAATAATCGTAAACAGTTAACAAATTCGGTACGTTTTTGATTAGTGTCACGTTTTCCATTGGCTACTATTAATATACTTGGAGTAGATTTGGCTATTTTTGGCACGCGATTCAAAGTACTGTATATAAATATTGGCCAACCGAAAACATGGCAAAAATCAAGAAATGTAACGAAAGAAGACCTCCTTAATTCAGCTAACAGGCCTGTAGTACTCCATCCATAGCCATGCTTTTCAGTTAACCCACCTTCCCACAGAAGACATATATACAGCCCTGATTACCATTGTTTATGATTGCATTACCTCTGTCAAATTCCAAGACACGCCACTGCAGATTAAATAATACGTTAACCTGGATTGGATTACTCATGTCTGACACATTGATTTTCCTGATAAAACTTGTACTAACTATATTTTAAGTGCAATGGGTTCATCTATACAGTAATTAATTTTTTTAAAGCAATTTGAGAAGAGTTATATAGAATTGTTTTGTGGAAAGGGGGGGCGGTTTGCTATTTGTCAAATATTGCGATGCGTGACTTTTCTCATAGTAAATCTGATATCATAAGTCAACTTAAAAAATTATATCAAAATGGAATATTTTATTGTAGAAAAAAACTAAACTTAAATTAAATAAGAGAAATGAACATGTAAAATGTGGACTTAACTTTTGTTTACTTATTTGTTATATTATTTTTGCAAATATACATACAAGTGGAATATCTTAGTTATTATATATTATATAGAATGATTGAATGAGATCAATTGAATAACTTGCGACTTTCTATTGGACCTAGATATATGGGGGTACAATCGATGCACGGCGTGTTATATAAATAATTTATTATGAGATCTTTGAACCGGCCTTTGACGTCTTCACGTTTTTCCAAACAATATATACGTATGTTATCGTGTTGATGCCATTTCCATCAATTAGTCTACTCTTCAATTAGTCTTGTGTGCCCAAGTACACATGTGCCCTCAATTGGTCTTGTGTGCACAAGTACACATCTGCCCTCTATTGGTCTTGTGTGCACAAGTACACATGTGCCCTCAATTGGTCTTGTGTAGACAAGTACACATCTGTCCTCTATTCGTCTTGTGTGCACAAGTACACATGTGTCCTCAATTGGTCTTGTGTGCACAAGTACACATCTGCCCTCTATTGGTCTTGTGTGCACAAGTACACATGTGTTTCAATTGGTCTTGTATAGACAGGTACACATGTGTCCTCAAATGGTCGTGTGTGTACAAGTACACATCTGCCCTCTATTGGTCTTGTGTGCACAAGTACACATGTGTTTCAATTGGTCTTGTATAGACAGGTACACATGTGTCCTCAAATGGTCGTGTGTGTACAAGTACACATGTTCACAATTGGTCTTGTGCAGACACGTACGCGCCTGCTCCTAACATCAATTGATCTTGTATAGACACGTACATGCTTGTCCTTAATGTGTCTTAACTCTAATTAAGGATATTTTGTTGTAGTCTTTTTCTGTGATTTTTTTAATAATCGTCTTTTTTCTACAATACAACGTCATTGTTTTTGGGTTTTTTAAATCTTTTTTTTTGGCACCGGTCTAATTCATGTGCACTGCTCTATATATTTTTTGTTGTGTGCAATGTAATCTTTTCTTGACAAAGGCATTTCGGTTGAAACGTTATTTCGGCTTATTTTGTAAATTTACACTATATAACAGAAATATAAAATACAGAAAAGATATAGCGTGCTTTTCCCTTTTCTACTCCATAAAAGAGTAATGTCGTTATACTAGTATATACATTTCGACAAACAAATAGGCTATTATAAAAACGACTTCCCCACTTTTCATTTTTCTTTACAAAGTTGTAGTTACAACCCTACACGGAAGAGATTAAGCACAATTGGAGCTGTTCCCCATGTAAAAAAAAAAACATTAAGAGACCAAATAGCACAGGAATTGCACTAGTAGGTGTGATGGCATATGTGTATAATTATAAAATACAGGTAGGAAGGTGAGTGTGTAATAAGGTTGGATAGGTAGTTAGGTGGGTGTGTAATAGATTTGGTTATGTATGAAGGCATATAGACGGGTGGAAGGTTCGGTAGAAGATAGGTAGGTAGGTAGTAAATCGGTTGGTATGTGTATGTGGTGGCAGGTGAATGGGTACGTTGATGTGTAAGTTGTTGGGTTGGTGGATGTTAGTTGAGTGGTTGGGTATATAGGTAGGTTGTTTAGACTCTAGGTATTGTTTTATGGATGGAAGGATGGGCGGTTCTGGATAGGTAGACGTAAATATGACCAAGAATAACATCGACAGTGTGTATCAACATCGACAGTGTGTATCAACATCGACAGTGTGTATCAACATCGACAGTGTCTATCAACATCGACAGTGTCTATCAACATCGACAGTGTCTATCAACATCGACAGTGTCTATCAACATCGACAGTGTCTATCAACATCGACAGTGTATATCGCTTAAAAATAAGACATAATTAATTCAAACTCATCCAATACTTTCCATAAACAAATAAGAGAGAAACAGTTCATTCTCATCCAATACTTTCCATAAACAAATAAGAGAGAAACAGTTCAAACTCATCCAATACTTTCCATAAACAAATAAGAGAGAAACAGTTCATTCTCATCCAATACTTTCCATAAACAAATAAGAGAGAAACAGTTCATTCTCATCCAATACTTTCCATAAACAAATAAGAGAGAAACAGTTCAAACTCATCCAATACTTTCCATAAACAAATAAGAGAGAAACAGTTCAAACTCATCCAATACTTTCCATAAACAAATAAGAGAGAAACAGTTCAAACTCATCCAATACTTTCCATAAACAAATAAGAGAGAAACAGTTCAAACTCATCCAATACTTTCCATAAACAAATAAGAGAGAAACAGTTCATTCTCATCCAATACTTTCCATAAACAAATAAGAGAGAAACAGTTCATTCTCATCCAATACTTTCCATAAACAAATAAGAGAGAAACAGTTCAAACTCATCCAATACTTTCCATAAACAAATAAGAGAGAAACAGTTCAAACTCATCCAATACTTTCCATAAACAAATAAGAGAGAAACAGTTCAAACTCATCCAATACTTTCCATAAACAAATAAGAGAGAAACAGTTCAAACTCATCCAATACTTTCCATAAACAAATAAGAGAGAAACAGTTCAAACTCGTCCAATACTTTCCATAAAAAAATAGAGAAATTAAGCAGCAAATTTTATGTAAAATTGTAAAGCATGATCGAAAAACGAAATTTTATAAATAGATAATTACATTTTAAATGAAAACTAAAATTCATCATCTTCTGAGTTTCTTCTTAAATCCCTGCAGATTAACAGGACATACTCCAGAGAACGTAATACATGTGTCATGGTTAGCTGCAGTATCTGCTACGTTTTGTCTGACACGTGCGACTTCGGCATACCTTCTGATTGAGTCATTTTGATCCTCTATTGAATGGGACAGCCAACTCAACCACAAAGCTCCTTCGTCGCTTTTTACATTGTACATGGGAGCCGCGTTAGCGCAGTGGTTAGCGCACTGGCTTCGCATACGAGTGGTCCTGGGTTCATTCCCCAGCTGAGGCGGAAATGTTTTCAGATCGCAACGGCTCTCAGGTCGACCCAGCCTTAAATGGGTACCGGATTAATCCGGGAAGTAAAGACTGCGAGGGAGAGGAGATGGCTACCGCCCTCATTTGCAGAGCCTGTGAAATGTGAGATCGCTAACATCTCACACCCCTACGGCATTAATAAATGCTATGGGTTACTTTACTTTTACTTTTACATTGTACATGGCAGGTAAAAGGTCGCTATTGTTTGCTCGGCAACACACACGCACTGACATAAATTCAAAGATAGGAAAGACAATTATCAGCTTTAAAGAAGTCACAAGAAACAAGAATTATCTGTGCCTGCCCCCGTTAACACCTATGTTACATGGAGGTAACTCTTTAGAGGGGTATTTAGTAAATCGAAATGTAGGCCACACTGTTGAACTGTCGCAGACTGTCGCCACATAAATTCATACTTAGTCACTGTGTCGGTACAAAACTACATTATAGTACAACAGTATACAATAGCAAATACATTAGGTTATGATTTTGGACAATATCTTGTATATAGAGTACTACTCAATCTGAATCGGCTGAAGTCGGATGTGTCAGGCCGAAAGGCGCAGATATCGCAGCAATGCTGTAAACCATGACACAACGCATTCCGTTCTCTGGACTACATCCTGCTAATCTGCTGGAGTTTGAGAACGAACGCAGAAGAAGAAGAAAGAATCTGAATCGTATGATTCCAAAAGGTTCACAACTTTTGTTGGCTGAATAAAGTACAGTACATAATTTTTCCAGTATTCGTCTTCTTCCCGTAGCATATGTCCTTCACATTTCTTAAGGTAGGCTTTATCTGTATTTGATAGAGTAACACATGTCAATATTTTGGTATCAAATATTTTACACATGTTATTTTGTACAAGTTGCCCTTTGACTCTAGCACAAAAAATACACTGTTCGATTACGGTCTGAATGGTATAGTGATAATGAACGAGAAGTGTGGGCATGATCTTTAACCATTACTTCAATCTGATAGATATGTGTCTTCTTTGTGTTCCTTACAAGTTCTAGTTTAACGATTACTTCAATCTGATAGATATGTGTCTTCTTTGTGTTCCTTACAAGTTCTAGTTTAACGATTACTTCAATCTGATAGATATGTGTCTTCTTCGTGTTCCTTACAAGTTCTAGTTTAACGATTACTTCAATCTGATAGATATGTGTCTTCTTTGTGTTCCTTACAAGTTCTAGTTTAACGATTACTTCAATCTGATAGATATGTGTCTTCTTCGTGTTCCTTACAAGTTCTAGTTTCGAATACGTGTTGTAAAAAGGAGAATTTTTCTTTGCAAGTCACGTCCTGATTTAATCGGTCTTACTTAATTCATATGGAACTCTGTCTCTGTCTTCTTGAGAAACACCAGTATGATAGATATCTTTATCTATAACCACCCATGACGGCCTATTCTATTCAATGTAGAGGGAGTACAGTGTTCATTATCCATTCTCTGAAAATGTATTATTAATTTCAGTGTGATAATTCATATCGTCTTTGGAAGTTGGCTGAAAAACATGTTCTACGTCTTGGAGAGGTCCATTCTCTTTACTGCCACAATTTGTTAAAATAATGCAGGGTCAATTAATGTTTGGGACTTTTCTACTATCCATTATGTCAATTGATTTTACAAATTAATCGTCCAAATATTCGATGTAGTAGTTATTCATCTGTCCTTCGCGTATCTGTCTTATGTATTTCCTACGGCTGCAATTAGATGCGGCTTTTCACAAACAACATTCTACCTTCATGCAATTTTCTAAACTGGAAACCATCATTTCTTACAAGTTTCCACGAGAATAATTTTGATACTTTAATAGCATATTCTTCTTGTAAACGAACTTAAATTTTGAAAGAATAACAAGTTGACGTGTTGCAAACATGTTCAAGATCTCACCTCTAAATCATATCTCTACCGAAATCATCGTCCTTTTTTTATTCTTAATTTAACTAACTTTAATATTTGTTGACTGACACTTAAACTGTTTTATCCAATGGGAAAATTATTTCCTATCTGAATGGAGAACATACTCTATTATTTGTTCGGGATGTCAAATGTTGTTATACAGACAACCTATCTTCGTTGCCGTCCAGAAATGTCTTATAGCATTACAGTCACATTTTTGCATAGTAATTATTCTGTACCTCAGAATCATGTTCGAATTTCATTTGCGACAGATCGGAGTTATCAATTCTGTTGATTTGCAATACAGTCATGTAAATTATCTGAACCATTTGTAGACAAAACCTGTCCATGGTACAAAGCTCATCTAAAGATACTATATTCGCTGGCCACAGAGCTCAGAAAACAATGTCTGGAAATCCAAAGGACTAAAAGAATTGTCTATTGAAATATCACATGAAGAACTCTAATTGTCGACCAAAGAAGTGTATCGACTGATGATCTACACGTATAGAAGCCCCTGCTAAGAGTCTTAACAAAACTTATAAATTGTTACATTTTTTACTACAGTTACAGTTGTCAATGACGCAAACTACACAAACAGTTGCCAATTAAAAAAAAATGATAACCAATAAAATGGTGATAATTTATCCATTTTCCCAAAAAGATGCGCAATGAAATTATGCAAAAATCACGAAATATGATACTTTCTCCGAGAGACTGTTCTCAATTTATTGCTATCTATCTCCTCTTAAGCAATGTATAAGATATATAAGCTATATTTATTCCTTCTAAAGGAGTTGTATTTCACAAAAAATCACATCTAACGTTTATTTTAATAAAATTTTCTCCACAAGTAAATTTTCATTAATATGGGTCCAATGATTTTTAAAGTTACGATTATTTCCCGAGGGCCCGAATTTCGGAATAAATTATAGCGAATAACTGTGCAGTGTTAGACTTGATTCAATGCTACCGATTTTACTTAACAAATGATATGGGAGAATGTGTTATATTTTGGTAAATGCATTTTATTATTTAAATGTCCATAAAGAGTTAACGGTAAATGTAAACTGAGTTATAAACCAGCGTCAAGGCATGCGATTGTATTATGTAATCTTATATATGATTCTATTATGTAATCTTATATATGATTGTATTATGTAATCTTATATATGCTTATACTCTGTAATCTTATATAAGCGTGTACTCTGTAATCTTATATATGCTTGTATTCGTAGTAACATTCGTTTTGCATTATATGATTTTGCGAGAATGAACCATACCCAACTACCAACAAGAACATACAACGTAAAAAGATCCGGATACAAGACCAGAGGATAAAATCAAGACAACACTGAGCAAATACGGGTTTAACACAGCCAATGCGACACATCTAGCCTTGGATATACAACTAAAGCTCCCAGTCACCACCCCTACACTTAACGGCAAGTGTGGATATTCTGATCATCTACCTAGGGATAGACAATAGATTTTTTGCTTGCATTTTCTCTGAATACTACTCAGAATTTTCATTGCAATTCTTCTTCTTCTTCCTCTTCTCTTATTGATATATACCAATAATAATTGAAGCAAATCCTATAGGACATCGCTTTTTAAACACGAATATTGTAGGTAGGTAGGTGATGAGTGTACCTCTCCTTTGGCGAGGCGCGCATCTTTCAAACATCGGGCAATATCCAATTTGGCTATATCATGACGCATATCCAAAAAGTATTAGGGGTAGCAAAGATTCCTAAAGTATTGTAATACACGAATATGGTTGCTGCATTTTAAGGAGTTTCTTAGATGTTTCATGGCGTGGCAAAAACAACGTAAAGTGCACAACTTCCGTTGTGCTTGAACCTTGACCTAATTCGCGCGAGTTAGAGTTAAGATACTATCTGCATAATCCTTCAGCCACGCTTAAATTTGTTGTTTGTGCTCATACTTTTCTTGTTTATTGTGTTTGAACGTGTTATCTTCGTATGTCTGAAATGTGTATATAGTCAGGGAAACATTGTTGGGGTCAAGAAGTCAGGGATAGGGGTAATTTGAAAGAGTCCGGGCTTCCTGGAAGACACAAAAATTATTAGAAACCACAGAGTCCGAGCTCTCTGGACAGATATTGACCTCCCAAGACGACACAGAGAGCAGCCTTCCTGAAATTGATACCCGGACGCCTAGATGTAACAGAATCCAGGCTTTCTGTGGTGGGCGCTATCTGAAAGTCAAAGACTGGTGGACTCTCTCAAAATCATAGAGCGATATTTGAGAATTAAACAGTCATTCGGGAGAATGAGCGCTTCAACGGAATCAAATCAAGAAGAAGAATACCGCCATGTATTCTCTATATTCTCCAAATAAATTCATTTTTTTGTCTTTGTCTTCGCTCCCCCACCTTACATATACACTGTGATAGAAAATGACATATTACTAATTAAGAATATCAATATTCTGTTTCTAATAGCTTAATTATGTTTCTTGTTCAGTTATCGGAAGACATATAATCATTTACACATGAATATTCATGTTAAATTGTGAGATTCACCAGTACGATAATTTATTAGAGGCACGCATAGTGAGTCTTAATCGGTCATTTCTTCAGTCATATCAGAAACAAATGATAAACTCGCAGAGCATGTGTGCAAGTTTCGCACACTAATATGGATCATATTGATTACAAAATTGTTATGCTAGCATATGATTAAAATCACTTCTACAAAAATACACAGTTACAAAAACGACATTACAATGGGAACCTACGCCGATGCTACAGCGCTCGTGCACTGCTACTAAGCCCCCATAACTACAGAATGATCAGATCACATATTGCTGCTCGACAAATTTGTAATGACAGTGTTCTTTGTAATAATTGTGTCCTTTGTAATGATAGTGTTCTTTGTAATTATGGTGTTCTTTGTAATAATGGTGTTCTTTGTAAAAACCGTGGTCTTTGTAATGTCGGTGACCTTTGTAATCATGGTGGTGTTTGTAATGATGATGGTCTTTGTGATGATGGTGGCCTCTGTAAAGGTGATTAAAAATCATTCGAACCCTTGGGTGTGTATGTCGTGTGGTCATCAAATTTTCTCTTGTTTTTTTCATATTGTTTTCTCGTGTTAAGATATCTGTTCCCTCGCCTCTTTCTTTATTCATTAGAAGGTACGTGTAGTATTTTGTTTCTTGTGGGACTATTTCACATAGTGATATTTTGATCTCAACTCTCTGTTTTTTGTGATTGGTGCATTTGTGGATTGGCTACTATGGTTCAATGGTGGGGGGGGTCATGTTTTTTATTGGTTAATTAATTTTGTTAGTTGATAAATTAATTAAGTTGCTTATTGGTGGATTTGTAAGTCTGGTTTATTAGTTGATTAAGTTGATTAATTGGTCGATTGATTAAGCTTAATGACTGGTGGATTGATTAGTTAGTTGGTCAGATGGTTTGCAGATTGATTAGGATGGCTGATTCATGGATACGTTGGTGTATTGATTAATGGATTCATTATGGTGCGTTGTGTATTAATTACATCGGTTAGTTGATTAGTGAATTAATTAGGTTTGCTTGCTGATATATTCAGTTGGCCAATGTTTGGGCTGCTTTGTGAATTGATGCATTGATAAGTTAATTGATTGATTATGTTGATTGACAGATTGACTATGTCGGGTAGTTTAGTGACGAATTGATTAAGTTAATTGATTAGGTTGCTTGTTGGATTTGTTAGCTTGGTTGGTCTCTGGATTTATTAGTTTGATTGATTGGCGTATTGAATATGTTTATTGCTAAATAATGTTGCTATGTTTTCTCGTTATGTACCTGCTGGCGGTAGATGAGTATAGTTTTTGTGTCTACTTCTTCAGCGATCATTCTCAAACTCCCGCTGAATCTCTCGTGTAACAGCACAATGGTCCTATAAGATTTCCAGTTGGATGTAGTCCTGAGAATGAAAATGCGTCGTGTTCCCTTATATTTCCGCCAATGGTCCGACACATCTATCTTCGGCGGTGTTCTTTGTTTCGCTACCTGATAATGTATCTCAGTGTGACAATGTAGGGCTATAATATATCTCACGCACCACACGTTTCTCACATAGCACGTAATGTGTCCTCTATTTCAAATAAGAAGATTCTACAACCAACAAGAAACAGTTTACATTTGTATACACTTATTAAAGTGTCAATAAATAAGATATAGTAATAATCAATAAAGTCTTTTACATCGTATCATCATCAGGTGCCACCCTGCCGAATAGCGTTGATGATTGTAGATCTCAACTCTCTATTTCCAGTATCTTTTATCGGGATCGTTGTTGACTCATTGCCATGCCACGGTGTATCAGTTATTGGTAACAGATGCACGTATTATGCATCTAAAACAGAAAGTGTTTTCTATAAAAGTACATGTTTATAGAAAGTAAAAAAAAATATATGAAATGTGTAATATGAAATAAATAGGAACAAATAATAAATCCTCGATCTTGCCAGAGCTTGAGTATTGGTACGAATTTCCTAGTGGCTGCGTGAACATCTTTTTTGGTAACCACGAGATTTGTTTGTTAACTCTAAACCCGGATCACCTGGTTGGCAAGGGATCAATCTATACGCTACACTACCGTGGCACCTTTCTTATCAAGTTCTTGTGTTATTTTTTCTTATATTTTTCGTGGCTCAAATATAGAAGACCCGCGAGAAGAATCAAATCAAGAGTGTTCAACTCCCGCTGCGGATGTCTTGTTTGTAAAGTGGACTTTGTTGGAGATCCCTAAGGATTATCGCATGTAGCTACAGGATTACGTCAACCAGTAGAATCAAAACAAGATATATTCATTGAAAGTTAGTTCCTTTTGGACATTTCTGCCGTGACAATTGTTGCCGTTATTGTTACGGGATTATGTGGATTATTGCACTGATTTGTGTTGGTCACTTTGTATATACTTTGTACTTTGTGTCAACTGTAATTCACGAAAATCATTGCAAAAATGTAGCAATGTTATTGTGGTTTTTTTTTTAATTCTTCTAGTTTTGTTGTCTATTGTGCGTGTTATGAATGGTACTCTCGGCAGATCGCATGCCGCTTCCTTGAGAGGGACAGAATATATATTAAGTGCAATAGTCAATCTTTATAACCTTTATTGCCTGAATAAAACGTCTTTTATACTTTACACCTGCACAGATATGCAATCTTAAATATGAATTATTAAATAGTCGATAAATCTATACAGATAACAGCTGCGTGTATGATACAGCCATATATAAAGTGTATCCTATGAAGGTACACATTTAAAGAAAGTAAACAAAATGCTGTAAAGGTTGCTATATCAAATGAATAAAAACAAGTTAACTTTTTTAGTTAACAAGGTTTTCCTAGATCTATTCTTTATTTCGTGAGGTATTTTGGAGCTGAAGTGGCGAAGACGATCCTCCTTACATTCGTACATCCTCCTCACATCCTGCTTATATAACCATAACTCGACACGTCAAATACTTTACAAATGAGTAGACGTGTTTCTTACCAAGAAGCGTTTGCTGTAACATTTAAACACCACACGAGTCACACTTTAATGATTTGTCTGTACAGTCGTACTGTTTTACGAGTACGTGTAACACTGTATTTGTTCGATGGAGACAGGTCACGGGGATAAAACTTGGAAATAATTCTTACTTGTAAAGGTTAGTCTTGAAGATATTCGTGTCGTTTTTATTAGCGTTTGTTACTGGGACAATATAACACATGTGTTACTGTTACACATATACTGGTAAACATAGAGTAGGCTGGTTGTATTGAAATCATAAAGTTCATGTGTTGTCTGCTAAAAAGTGTCGAACAATTATACCACAAAATGGTTGCAGGCTTTCACATTATTCAATTGTTATTCAATTCGTTCTGACACTAGAGTACCAGGATGTGGTTCGGAGATCAGAATGCGTTGTGTCTTTTGTTTTACAGCTTATCGGTGATATCTGTGCCTATCGGCCCGACTTCAGTGGAGACTTCTACGCTTCAACGTCAATTTCATACATGAGATAGGACAGCCAACTTTACCACAAAACCTCCTTAGACGCCTCTTACGACATGCATAAAAGGTAAACGGTGTTGCCATTCTTATCTCCTTTTTCGGTTCCGTCAACATACGGGCAAATTTCATATAAAATGATATACCATATCTTCTATATACATGCATAGATTATATCTAGATTGAGGGGAGGGGCATTTCTGAAGGCACTGCATGCCATTAAGAATTGAAATCTGGACATGCAAGAAAATTCTTGAGAAACCGCTCAAAGCCCATAGAGAAAATGTTCTATACTGTCACTAATTTCTTCCAATGCCCATAGAGAAAATGTTCTATAGCACTCATAATTCCTGTGGTGGTAACGTAAAATTACACAGACTACACAGAATTGGTGGATTGATCAGTTGTATGTAGTTTCGGTGTTCTCTTATCTAGAATTTATTAAAGAAAGTTAAAGGTAATTTATGTTATGAACCAGCATCATAAAACACAGTTTTCCCATAAGTGTTAAGCTTATTATTCAGTGGTTGACCATAAACTTCATGACTAGTATCTACGTCATCATTTAATCAGTAGCGGTGACAACATTCCTCGTTCTTGCCAGAGCATTAGTCTTGGTACCAATTTCCTAGTGGCTGGTGAACCACTTTTTTTATTTCCACGCCACGAGAATTGTGAACTCTAAATCCGGATCACCTGGTTGGAAGGAAGAAAATTATACGCTACACTTCCGTGACTAACTTTTTATCAAGTTCTTTGTTAAGTGTTTTTTATCCTGGCTTTTTCGCGACTCTCGATAATAGAAGACATTCAATCAGAATCAAGTCAAGCGTTTTAAATCTGGTTTCACATATTATTTCCGTGCATTTAGTTTATCGGGGTTGGTAAGCCACACAAAGTATATTCAGAGTGAATAAAGAACAGCAAAACAATAACGGAAAATTGTTACTTATAAAGGCGTGTTTTTACTCTATTTTTGTGTTGGTCTTGTATTGGACAGTCATGATTTTTTTTAATGCCCCTATGTGGAAGTTCTGAAGGTCTCACCAGTAACCCATCACTGACTAGCCACCATACAACGGCCAATCAGTAGTAAATGGTATGTCCATGAAGTGAATCTTCACGTAAATAATCAAAATAAGACTTTCATGTCATGTTTATGATTTCTGTGTACAGGTCTTCTATACTGGAAATGGTCATGCATCAACCCCATCTAAAAAAAAAAAATGCACGAAAGAATACGAATGCGCTTTTACTTGTCAATTCCTGGTGATCCTAACATATACATCTTTTTCTATGGAAATATCTTGCTTTGTTTTCATTGTACTATCTGTTAACTCTACAGTTATTTTATGTTTTTCTTGCATCAATTACAAGCATTATTTTACTTTATAACATTTTATCTCCTCTAAGGAAACTTTTCCTCAAATATTGCGTAACGCTGATTGTAGAAGTCTTCTGGGTAAGATAGTAGCAGTCTTCTAGGTAAGAAGTAAAGCTCTGGGAAACCTTCCCATTGAACAGATGAATACAAAATGTTTGCAATTCCCGAAGATTCAAATAAAACAGCATAAATTTTGTTATTCTTATATGTTTGTGGTTGTGTGCGTGTGTCTGCCTGCTAGAGTGCGTGTGTGCACTCCCACGTGTGTGTGTGTATGTCTAAGGTCGTGCACATCAGACAAAAAATAATCCTAACTCCATACTGGAAACATTGGTCAAATGACAGAATTGATATTTTCCAAAGCAATAATAAAAACGAGACACTAAACACAGCAGAATTTTCTAACATATATGCACATAACATTAGCTCACACAGAATGTACTAACATATATGTACATAATATTAGCTCACACAGAATGTACTAACATATATGTACATAACATTAGCTCACACAGAATGTACTAACATATATGCACATAACATTAGCTCACACAGAATGTACTAACATATATGCACATAACATTAGCTCACACAGAATGTACTAACATATATGCACATAACATTAGCTCACACAGAATTTACTAATATATATTGTTCAAAAAAAAGAAACGCAACATAATTACAGTGTTAAATGGACACCAAATTTCAAACCTTTATCAACATTTTATTTTATGGTTTTAATGTTTCCACCTTGGCATGAAGAAACTTTTCGACTTTTACAATGAAAGGATTTTCATTAAATTTGGTTTAGACTTTTATTCTTTAGCGACTGAGACCTCCGTTTCAGTATGGCGTATGGTCTCTATATGAGAAAGACATGTCCGTGACATATATCGATTAGCCGTTGGATCTATTGTTGTGGGATGACTTCCCGCTCTTCCCGTAGTGTAAGAGACAACTGTCGGAGATTGGCTGGTACCACGTCTGGTGGAGTCGTCTGTCGAACTCATCCCATAAGGGTTCTATGGGGTTCATATCTGATGACATAGCTAATCATGTAATGGTCTAGACGTTGTTGTCAGCGAGGTACTGGGTGGTGAGTTGTGCCACATGAGGCCAAGCGTTATCCTGCTGAAAAATCGACCATCGTGCAGTCAAAATTGGAAGGACGCGAGATCGAACAATTTCAGCGATGTATCATCTGGCATTCAGGCATCCTTCAATTTGCATCAGGTCACTCCTTCCCATGAAGTTTATCGCCTCCCACTTCAATACACCAGCACCATGTGGAGGAGCCTCACCAACGCTGTTCTGGGCGTAGCCCTCATGGACTCTGCGGTAAACTCTTTTCCGTCTATCGTGTCGCTGGAGCACAAGCACTGATTAATCACTAAACCAAACCCGTCTCGAGTCATTCCCAACTGTCCATTGACGATGCTGGATTGCGCACTACATGCGCTTCTGGCGATGCCGGTTCGTAAAAACAGGATCTCTGTATGGTTTTTAGTCCGAAGACTAACGTCGTGCAGCCTGTTCTTGGACTTTTGATTTGAAAGTCGACGAGTTGCTAGGATTGACTGAACTGTGAACGATGTGCAAATCGATTCCTGATATGACGCAGCCGTATGAAGCGTTCTTCAGCAGAAGTTGTGACTCTTAATCTTCCACTACGCGTCCGGTCTGCCACTGAATCAGATTGTTGAAATTGCTTCCAAAAATGTTGATCTGACCTTGACCTATTTAATGATCTCACGAATCATAAGGTGAGTACAATTCAGACAATCACGAAACGTTAATGGTTAATGTGCAGGTGGACACAGTCGATAGGTCGAATGATGTCCAATCAGCGAATATCTTTTATAAAAGTAACTCAAAAAAAAGTTGTCTTTCTTTTTTTGCACAGTATATATGAATATAACTTTATCTCACACGAAAGTGATAACATATACAGTATGCCCATAACATTAGCTCACTTGAGGACCACATAAACATACACAAGTTTCACCCTGTCATCGAACATAATATACTTTTATCAACTAAACAAAATACCAGATGTCTTCTGTAACAGAAATTGCATTGAATCACTTGGCTGACTATGACAACAGGTGTTGAAAGTTTCACTTCACGTTCGATAAATATCACACAAATCGTCGCGTGCAGTCTCGCCTGATAATATAATACATACACTAGTATGCAGTAGATCAGGGGTTCTCAACATTTTCATACGGCGAGCACCACCAACATATAATCGTTAGCTCTAACGAGCACTTTTTAACTCTCATAGCGCGAGAACATGTCCTGGCGTGAGTACAAGGTTGAGATCCCATGCATTATATGTTTGTGTCGAGCCCCTGGAATTGCGAACCATTTTTAACTGGCAAGAACTCAGGGACAACTTCTGCCTAATTATGTACTAAAATCAACCGACTCCCCTAAAACTGTTAGCCGAAAAAGTACCAAAATAGCACATGATTTTCTTCACAATTTTAGAAAAATGATTTCAAATTCTAACAATTTAATTGCTGTATAGAAGGGGGGCACTGCCGATGTCAACCTTTGTCAAACTTCCCATTCTACATTACCCTTGTCAGCGCCTGCCAAACTTGTTCAGACTCCTCGCCCGTAATTTATGACGCAATTTATGCACATCACTGTAGAGATTTTTTCACAACCAGATGACTTCCCATGTGGTATGCAATGCTTCGACAAGAAGTAACATATTCAGAGTGAATCAGAGTTTGTATATAGAAGACACGTCCCAATATTCTGTATACAAACATCTATGATTATCACATGAAAACTGGAAAAATTTGGTGGTGTTAATGTTGGTTACTTTTGACCCATACAACTGCTTAGGCCCATACCGAAGATGTCAATGTATCATAATTAGCCTATCAGACCAACCATTATACAAGATTACACTCTAATTGGCCTGTCATGTGACGTACTCCTTCCAGAACGTTGTCTTCCCAATGAACTCTCTGAAACTATCTCTGTCTTGGGCGATGTGGCTTGCATTTTCTAGCGATGTATTCATGTTATCTTTAATGTCGTCAGTCCATCGTCTTCTTGATCTGCCATTTCTCCTCTACCCGGGTACTCTTCCCCCCATTATTTGTCTTTCTAAACAGTTGTGTCTATATGACCAAACCGGCATAGTTTTCTTTTTGTTATTGTGTTTAGTAACCAACACTCTGGAATCTTCAATGTGACACTCTAATTAGATAATATATTAATATAGTTAGCTTTTCATTTTGTGGAAGTCACATGTCATTTCATCAGCTATGTTCCCTTTGTGATGAGCTCTAAATTAGTGGAGCATGGTTTGTCGTGAAGTGTAACTCTGGACAATATACTAGGAGAGCCCAGAACCATACAAACATATAATATAATTTGACTACATAATTTTAGAGCTGCTATGCGTGACGAAGAATGCATAGTTGGTTGCCTCATACATCTCACAACAACATCGCCAGCGCCGTATTTAGACTTGATAAGACCATAAGCGATTTGAGATATTATATGATATTATATTTCCAGATATTATATGTCAGTACCAAATATAATTTTTTGGGTTCTGGGGCCACAAAGACAATGGCGATCCTAAGCTATAGCTTGTTTATCTTATACGTAAATTCTGCAATGACCATCGCCCACAGCTGGGATTATGTATATATATTCCTAACAGAAAAATACAACTAGCATTAGAAATGAAACTCATTACTCCTACTTTACATGTTGCGGAAAGGTAGAAAAGTCACAAGACCAATAGAACGACCAGAATTTACCCCCTCTATGTAACTTCTTTGCACAGAGTTCCAGACCGCTTAGACTTAGTCAAATTTGTATTACATCTTTAGTACTTGATGAATTAACAACTTTATATACGGTAGGTACCACAGCGTTGTAATATGACAACTGAAAAGTTTACATTATCAAACACAACAGTCTATCCAATGAAGGAAATTCATGATTCACAATCATGAAATATTTTAATACTCATCTCAGTATGAAAATTCCTATTATATGTGGATTTATGAAACAAATAGGAGTTCAGTATTCTTTACAAACTACAGGAGTATTGTGCCAAGAAATTTTCTATGGATGTGGTGAATAAGAAGAACGGCAATGGCGCTGGCAAAATTAAAACAGATAAAGAAACTCTGACAAGGTACTAACATAAGAACCAAATTGTGTTTACTAAAAACATGTGTATTCCTGTGGCGACATATGGATGTGAAGCATGGATACTAAGTAAAACAGTGGCCAAGAGAATAACATCATTTGAACTAAAGTGGTATAGAAGAGTTTTGCGAATAACATGGACAGCGAAGAAAACAAACCAGGAGGTGTTACGAACAATTAACGTCCAGGAAGGCGTTCATGTCATTGGAAGATGCAGGGTAACTTGCTCAAGACCGCGGAGAATTCAAGAGATCCATAGGAAAGACTACGTTCTGGAAAGAATATGTCACTTGATGATGATGATTCTTTACAAAATCACGATGGCTGCCTCCTATATGTGCAGCTATTAGCCACTTCACTTTGCTGCTTGGTACTATTCTCTTAGTTGTTCCATCAAATATTTGTCACTCTTGTTCATTACAATAGTGCGCAGTGATCCAAGTTGCACCTAAACACACTATATCATAACAATCTCTTCTCATTTCTCTGACCTCGCGCAAATATTTGCTTCTTACTCCAACTAAATGAGACTTCTCGTGAATACAGTTTCTACTACAAATATATTTCCTAACAGTGAATCTCAAACTGCTAGTAGTCCTCCATAGCGTACATTTGTAAATATCAATGTTATAATTTTTTTTCTTAACCAACTTCTCAATTTCGTTAAAGTCACTACCTCATTTTTGTGAACCATATTGTACATTACTCTTTGAATCAATTCTCTGTCAAGATTATCCACAACTCTTAGCCTAATTTTGTGTGTAAAGGACTTTAATTCTAAATTTTAATTTCTCTAACCAACTGTAAAATTATCTCTTACTTATTAACAAGATATGAATGGTTCTCTTGTCTGGATATGAAATAGAATGATATAGTTTTCCACGTGTAACTTCACTGCAGAAATACTTTAATTCCTATTTGTAATCTGTTCTAATGTCGCAAACTTTACTCGCAGACACATTTTCCCTACTAAACTATACAACACTTGATGCAGAAACACTGTTGACGGACAATGTACGCGTTACATCAGATACCATCGTACACCGTATGTCTTGTATTCAAGAGTACAAAATAGTGTAATTTAAAACTTAAATCATAACAATTGTATGGTAAATTAACCATGAGCAAATGAGCTCTTATAACTGATTTTAAACATCTTTGTAAATATGTATGTTAACAAGTAGACTTTTTATATATATTGTAAATAAACGAAACTTGAAACTAATTACTGCATTTTAAGTAAAATTTTAATTCATATTGTCTATACAACTTCAAACTCACACACAAAATGTTACGTTATATATTTGTTCAGATACATCACTGTGAAGTTGGGCAAAGCTAGTAAATGATGCCACAGAACCTAACTTTCGTTTTGGTTGTATAAATTTGAAGCAAATTATGCATATGACATTCCTATTCAACTATTGTCCAATTTTAACACACCGCATACCCGCATACATTCATTCGTATTATCCGTATAATGTAAACGATATTCTTCCAAACAGTGGGCTTGTTACCGAGTTACCTTTGTAAGGCGTTCCCACTATATATGAGTGTAGTCACTTGTTGTGTTGTGTGATCAAGTGTGGTCAACATTGATGCCCCCAAGTGTTTTCATGTTTTTATGTAAGTAATTTATTATTTTAATGAGGAAAAAATATGGGAGGTTTCTCTTCTCTTTACGTCATTCAACGAAATTCGAAACACCTTTGTGTGAAACATATCTATCTATTGTCTTATCTCTGTTAATGTGGTGAGCAGTCGCAGGATTGAATAACGATCGGTTTTCGGTATATTTCACGTTTGGTAGCTTGATATGCAGTAATGCTGTTCCCTGTTAAAACGTTGGTAACTCCTTCAATCCACCTTTTCTTGGTCTTCCTCTATCTTTCTGTTTCCATTTTCATGTTGTATGCTCTTGACGCTGGCCAATAAGGGTTCATTCTCATTAGGTAGCCGAACCATTTCAATCTCTTTTTGTTTCAATATATTTAACCACATATGTTGTTCCAACAGTTCTTGTAATCTCCTCAGACATATCAATACTACTATTTGATTTCTCTAGCAGCTGTGTCTCTATGATTATTCCTGACGTCACATTTATTTTAATTCACTAGTTTGTTTTGTTTTATCTGCAGTTTATATTATTTAGTAATTTTACAAACTATTATTAATCAATGTTCGTATCTAATAGAAAATCGATATGTGTAATTCACATAATACACTGTATTTGGATATAAACAGTATATATATATATATATATATATATATATATATATATATATATATATATATATATATATATATATATATATATATATATATATATATATATATATATATATATATAGAAAAATACTTAATTTATCATCTACGTTCCCTCTAAGATACTTCATGCATGCGAAAGTCAAACGTCGGGATGGTCTGTTACAATAGTTCACGTTTAATTCACTTTTGAAGACTTCTACAGTCCTAGATTGAGTATTCGAAATGGTAAATTGCCTACGCAACAAAATCTGACGATGTGTGCTGTCGCGTGGTAGCGCAGCTCAGAAGAAATATTGCTTGTCACGATGTATTAAGAAACAACTAAGAAACACTCTTGGTTGGCTGTTATCCCACTACATTATTTTCGATCCGGTGAAGTTTGCTGTAGCCCCATGCCTGGATTCATCGAAAGGAATCAACAGTTGTATCTGATGCATGCCTCGAGATTCCAAGAAATTCACGGTAAAATCCCCTTCCTGAATAGAATTATTGCAGCTCCTGACATTGTACTCTAGAGCCACATTAATAATAAAAAGTAACCATCTTTGTATCGTAAACCACTCGATCTCTTCTCATCAAAGGGAATATGAGAGAATCACTAACTTGAAGTCGTATACACAGTTCAACTGCATGTAATAAGAGATTTTTAAAAAAGAGACTTGTTCTTCTTTCGTTTTTCATTCCTGAAAATCAACACAATATAGTCTAGACAACGAAATTTTATTTGTCATGGTTTACAGTTTGGCCGTGATATTTGCCCCCTTCTGCATGACACATCCAAATTCAGCACGAAAAATAGATCAATTTGTATTCCCTCTTCAATGATCTATCGTCAACCATCATCATGTTGAGAAACGAATCAATACCCAATATCCCTTTTTACACTTCACTAAAATCCAACCAGATATACAATTTGAGTAGGTCGTCTACAAACTTACTCGTACTATCTTTCGTTACTGCATATTTATAGAGTAAGATTAAAAATATGTCTCTTTTAGTGAATAACGCCTTTTCAACCGCCAACGTTAGTCCAATATGGTCACATCAGGGCCACATGTAACCATAAAACATAAATGAGATTTTGTGTCCCTGAAAAGCGACCTTCAAAATGTTATATTTTATAGAATTTATTCTAGATAAAGAAGGCTTTATAGGCAGTAGAAGTAAAGGACTCTTTTTCATAACACTTGACACGGCGCGTACAAGAATTTTACAGTACAGGAAGGAATTTTACGTTTCAACATAGTATAGTATGTTAATCAATGAATCATATTGCTGTTCGCTGATATTAACGTGTGCTCACCTGTGTAAAGGTGTATATAGGTTAACCTGTAGTTCATCTTATTACTACCAATAATGGAGGGTAAGGAAGTTATGAAGTATGACAGTTTTACAATTAATAGAAGACATTTCGACATTTGATAATATTTATTCATTGTATCTATCAGTCGTGTATCTATTGTATCTATCAGTCGTGTATCTATTGTATCTATCAGTCGTGTATCTATTGTATCTATCCGTCGCGTATATATTGTATCTATCCGTCGCGTATATATTAATACGAGTATTTGGGCACAAACATAAATAGCGCAGGAGACTGCGCTGTAGAAATCAAGAGAAGAATTGCAATGGCAACATTGACACTTGCATAAATGAAAAATCATTGGCAATGTATCAGCAGTAAAACCAAACTATGTATTATCAGAACATGCGTATTATTTCCAGTCGCAATATACGGTTGTGAGACATGGACATTAAATAATACAATAGTACAGAGAATAACTGCTTTCAAAATGAGATGCTACAAAATAATTTTACGTATACCATGGACAGCAAAAAAGACAAATCAAGAAGTGTTAAGACCAACAAACATCGAAGAGGACTGGCTCCTTGGCAAAAAAGCTGTTTCTTTTTGTTTGGTCATATAAAGAGAAATAACAGTATGGAAAGATTAATAGCTGAAGGCAGAGTTAATTGCAACAGGGCAAAAGGGCACCCAAGACGACGATTGTGCAGTGATATATCAAATTTTTAAAACATGTCTAGCTGCGGCAGGTCAACTCGCCCAGAACTACGTTCTGGAAAGAATATGTCACATGATGATGATATATTATGAGAACTCACCTTTGGTTATAATTTATGTCTCCTTTTCTTGGTAAGACGTATTCTCTTTCTTGCTCACTCTCAAATTTCTACAAATCATCGTAATATAGTCCAGAGAACCCAATCACTACAGATCATCATAATGTAGTCCAGAGAACCCAATCACTACAGATCATCATAATGTAGTCCAGAGAACCCAATCACTACAAATCATCATAATGTAGTCCATAGAACCCAATCACTACAAATCATCATAATGTAGTCCAGAGAACCTAATCGCTACAAATCATCATAATGTAGTCCAGAGAACCCAATCACTACAAATCATCATAATGTAGTCCAGAGAACCTAATCGCTGTGCCATGATTTATAGCTTGGCTACGATTTTTACGTATTCGTTCTGAAACTTCTGACCTCAACCGAAACCGTCGGCAGTATACACTACATCTGCACAGAAAGTAACGAAGCCTTTTATCAAACATAATCAGAAACCTAACGAATGAAGGGATGTTTTATTTCTGTGCGGAGGTCTTCTATTCCGCCAACAGACTCGCCTCGTTGCGGCTTCTGGATCGTTTCGACGTATGGAATGGGACAACTAATTTCAACCCCAAACACATCCTTAGAACATGTTAACAACGCCTATGGCGACAATGTTACAATGTTGTTGTTCTTTTTCTTTTCTGTCGGGTGTCAGCATCAAACTTGCTGATGAAAAAATCATTTTAGATCGTAACCTAAACTTTATTTTCACAATTTTGTCCATTTAAAAAGAAATATATCGTTATTTCCTTTCTGCGATGGTATCCTCATACGGAAGATCTGAAGGGCTCACTAATTGGCCATCAGATCAACCACCATGCAACACAACAGTAACCTCTTTAGTAGACGAAATGCATATATATTGAGACTTTCCTCTTTTGAGACCCCGCAATACTTCATCGGTACAATTATAAATTTACCCCTCTCTCTGAGTAGAAAGCTACTTCTCAAAACATTACCCACCGCTGAGTTGCAATTTTCTTGGTATTAAATATAACTAAGGAGAAACTCCCACTGTTTCAACCCTCCACCAGGATTTAAGAGTTCCATTGTTCGTTATTTCTGGGATCAAACGAACCAAATTAGAACAAAGATATACTATGACGTTGATAAGAGAAAGTTATACCATCCGGTGTAATTAAGTACACCTGTTACATCACCTACTACTCCCACCATTTATGCTACCACTACAACTGTACTGTAAACATAAGGAAAACAATTTTGTTATGCCTTGTTGATTCTCTTGCGTGGTCATCGGGGCTAGTACTTCTAATTCAGGGTAAAAACAAAATAACCGCTGTCTTTTTTTTCAGGCATGTCGTAGGATGCGAATAAGGAAAGTTGGAGATAAAACTCTCAACTGTGAAAAAAAATGATCATTGTTCCATCTTATCTCAATTTCTTCTTGTTTTCTATCAAATAATCTCCGTGGATGACAACGATATGCAAGATAGCAAACATTGCACCTTTGTCCTTTGTGGCAGACTCCTGTGAGACGGGGAAAGCTAGATGTGCCATCAGTGCGAGTGGGTCAACAAATCTAACAGAAGAATAGTAAGATCGTTGCCAGAGAATTGTGTGCTAGTCTCCTAGCAGAACGTGGTAATCCAAATGTACTGGCGCACTGGGGTACCACTCTTCGGAGACTAGACATGCATCCATACACTCCCGCTACTCGTCCATGTCTTTGAGAAAACCATATATGAGTCCGGGTTTCGCCTCAGCTGCACAACTGCAAAAAATCTGTACTTTTGTCAGAAAAGTTATGTAATGTCAGAAGCTTCACGCTCACAGCTAACGGGATTATTTCATGATCATCCACTTTGACAATTTAATGCTAACTGCTGTAACTATCAGAACGTATGATGAAAAACACATTTTTGATATTGTTTTCGCTAAATATTGATTCAAACAGTAATTAATCTTATCACAAAAGAAAACAATGTTCTCAGCAGTGCTGTTTCTTTCACAACCTTTATCAATATATAATCAACAAACATAATGCAATGACATCTCCAAGATGCTTCTGTTAGAATTAGAGCTTTTCTTTGCATTTCACATTCTATACATTGCATTTACAGGCATCTTATCTATTATATCAGCCGAAGACGGATGTGTCGAGCCAATGGCGCAAATTAAACGGCGACACAAAGTATTTCCATTCTTTGGACTACATCCTGCTGAAAATCTACTAGAACCATGGTCCTGCTACAAGGGAGATCCAGCAGGGGCTTGAGAATGAACGCGGAAGAAGAAGATATATTTTTTCAGAAGCCCTTGTACATAAATTATGGGTTGGGACAATTTTTAGCCAGTCGCTGCATAAAATATCGGAAATAAATATTATAAACTATCTGACAATCCTGATTATATATATATATATGGCTGAAAATTGTCCGAACCCCCATACTTTATGTACACTAAATTAATCATTTTAAAATGAATATTATGGCAACCCTGCATTTTTTTTAGCAACGTATGAGTCATAAGGTCAAAGTATCAGTTACAGGAAAAGTATCCCTACATAACTTCATAATTTTTTTTCGACTCCCACAACTATCGACGCCCTTATATAATGCATTCATTTTATTCAGGTTCCTGCTACCATTCAGCACTTCAGCTGGCAGGGACCAATATACTTAAGGATTTAAGTTCACCATTATGGAGGTCATCATTGCTAGTGTCAACGAAAAGTACAACTTGACTCGCAGTGACGTTTATAACGGAGGTATGATTCATTCATTATTAACAGTTGTTATGAAGAGAATATCGCAGAGATTATTGTAGAATTAAACCGATGCAACCAAGGTGCAGGAATTCATATTTGGAGATAGGTTGTATAATAATAAATACAAGAAAGAATGTGTTCGAATAGCAAGCTGTCATAATTATATATGGTAGTCAATATGGTAGTCGTCGTAATAAAATAATGAGTGCCTTTATAGTAATAGATGAAAATTTGGTAAATAATGATTGTCATTATAGTAGTAGATGAAAGTAATAAAAATAACACAAAATGGTTGAAAATCAGTTTTACATATATGACGAGTGCACAGATTCAACGTTTCGAGCACTGTGCATTTGTCAAGATAAGGACATACAGACTTGAATAAATTAGACAAATAAACTAAATTTACGAAACTATGTAGGCCGTTATGTTACCATTGGAGAAATATATGGGTCAAGTAGAGTGAAACATGAATATGTGCTACATGTTGATATAGGTAAGTAGTAGTAGTTGTTGTTGTAGTTGTTGTTGTAGTTGCTGTAATAGTTATTGTAGTAGTAGTTGTAGTTTTGTAGCAGTTGTTGTTGTAGTTGTAATTGTAGTAATAATTGTTGTTGTTGTAGTTATAGTAGTAGCAGTTGTAGTGTGTGTTGCTATTGTAGTAGTAGTAGTAGTAATAGTAGTAGTACTAGTAGTAATAGTTGTACTAGTAGCAGTAGTTGTAGTAGTAATTGTTGATGGAGTAGTAATTATAGTAGTAGTTGTAGTAGTACTTGCAGTAGTAGAAATTGTTATAGTAGTATTAGTTTTAGAAGTAGTAGTTGTTGTTGTAGTAGTAGTCGTAATAGTAGTAGTTGTTGTTGTAGTAGTTATATTAGTAGCAGTAGGTGTAGTAGTAATTTTTGTAGTAGTAGTAGTTGTAGTAGTAGTAGTAGTAGTAGTAGTAGCTGATGTTGTTGTAGTTATAGTAGTAGTAGGTGTAATAGTTGTAGTAATTGTTGTAGTAGTAGTGATAGTACTTGTAGCGGTAAATGTTGTAGTTAGTGGCTATTGTAGTAGTAGCTGTATTAATAGTTGTAGTAATAGTAGTAGTTCTTGTTATTGTAAGAGTAGCACAAGCAGCATTAGCTGTAGCTGCATTTGTGACAATTGCGGTAATAACTGTAGCAGCAATAGTAGGGGTGATAGCAGTAATAGTCTTAGCAGCAGAGGTGACGGCAGTAGTAGTGACAGCAGCAGAGATGGTGTCAGTGGTGGTATGTAGCCATCAACGCATAATTTACTTATTTTTTTGCTGTAGTGGTAGTAGTAACATCGATAAATAAGAGTCGCTATATTATTACCAGTAGAAATAGTCGCAGCAGTGGCAGCAGTGTTAGTAGTAACATCGACAAATAAAAGTCGCAGCAGTGGCAACAGTGTTAGTAGTAACAGCGACAAATAAGAGTCGCTATATTATTAATAGTAGAAATAGTCGCAGCAGTGGCAACAGTGTTAGTAGTAACAGCGACAAATAAAAGTCGCAGCAGTGGCAACAGTGCTAGTAGTAACAGCGACAAATAAAAGTCGCAGCAGTGGCAACAGTGCTAGTAGTAACAGCGACAAATAAGAGTCGCTATATTATTACCAGTAGAAATAGTCACAGCAGTAACAACAGTGGCACCACAAATAGTATTAGTAGTTAACATTGTGCTAGAATTTCTAATAATTAGATAAGATAATTTTTCACGTCGAGACGCCTGTGGTATGCATATAACAAGAAATACAACCCTGATTCTTGAATCTTGATTATAAAACACGATCAATAACTGACACATTATAAACTGACACACGGGAAATTCCCATAAGTGATCCGCTTTCCGATCCAGCATTCATCAAATAGCATGCAGACTAAAATTCCCATTCAAATATTGATTGTGATCTTTGAATCTTTCTAGAGAATATATGCTATCCTACCACCCACAAAACTGATGGAGACACACCCATTTATATCGTTCTCTATATATGCACACTTGTCAGCCATGCACATTTTTCATTCTGTACTAAGTCAATTATTGTTCTTAATAGGTGTGTCCTATCACCTGTACTAAAACTATCCTATATGGAACAGTTGATGCTGGGGTGGGTGGATATGAAGGGCTATAAAAAAGGGATATTTTAAAAAAAAAAGATGAAGGGCTTATCACTTGCACTAACAAATATTCTATTGGAACAGCAGCAGGATGGAAGGTGGAGGGTTGAAGAAAAGGGGACAAAATAAAGTATGGATCGATAATATTAAAGACTGTTGAGGGTTCTGTGTGTCACAATGACTTTCATCTTGGGAGAATAATGTGGTAGTTTCTCGTTGCTTTCCACATCCATTTATATCCGCTCCCTTTGACAATAATTTATGTCGGGACAAATGGGTGCCCCGCCCTGCCCAGTTGCAGAGCTACCACTTATACCGGTGGCTATCGGTCGCTTCCTTGTTCGCGTCTAGCGAACATCGTGACGGCACGATTGACGTCTAAACTCCGACTCCTCTCCAGGAATATTCATCTTTACACAATAGAAAACACACAAGGAATTTTCTGCACATTTCAGTTATTAGTCATTCACTTAAAATAACACATAATACGATCATAAATAATCCTCAAGTGACGACTGAGCAAATAACGTTCAAACTTGCGCCATGTTGACACCGAAAGAAGAAAAAAAAGAGACAATAAAGAACGATGACATTAGGAAGAAGGCTGGTGCAACACCGATACTAGAATACATTAAGGGACAGCAGTCTCTCTCTCTCTCTCTCTATATATATATATATATAGTGCATGCGAAGGCCATTTCCAGAGAACTGTTCAATTCCTAACGCCGCAAGGCAAAAACGGATCAGCGTGTATATGTATATATATATATATATTTTTAGAGCCATGAATGATCCAAAAGTCAGGTATGGGCCGTAGTAAGAAATACTAGTCACAAGAATGAATAAGTCACTACCCGTATGTGTTACAATACCAACAACTACTAATAAAAAATATGTGAATCTATAATATTAAAAATTGTGATTAAGGACGAAAACACCAGACGCCATAGTAAAGGCTAATGTGCAAAAAACTGGAGAGCTGTGTATATGGTTTAGTCTTGCGGTTTTGAGTTTTGAGTGCAACTGGAAAAGCTCTTGCACAGTCACGTCTGTCACGATACCAGTCCATTTCCAACACACTATTATCCAGTTATATTGCTACATTATGAGATAAGTTTCACTTTGTCAACCTTCACCCATTCACAGCCCTGTATTACTTCTTCCGAGTCACATGCGAAGTATCTTGAACAAAGTTTCCTCTGATTCTGCATTCCATGCCAATTGCACGCTTGGTTTGTTTTTCTCTGTCTTATCTATGCATTGTTACAAGTCCCTCTCTTGTATTGTCCTGTTCGTAGATTTAGTATCATCCTAGATAGGTTACGCTATTTTCTTTTATCCGCGTTTTTTATTTTATGGTGACATAAAATACACGCAAAGTAATATTTCAACACTCAGTCTGCCAAGATGATTAACTGCAGGCCGGACTATGGAGAAGCAATTGGCTGGTGTAAAGGGGTGATGGTTATTGGTTCCTACATTAAAGTATGCCCTTACCAGTACTCAATGTCGTATCTTAATGTTTCGCAAATCTACAGTCAATTTACTAATTCATAAATATATTTGGAAACGATTTTTTCCTAAAGTAACTCCCAGATCGCGGAGATTTTTGCATGTAACTGTCGAATCTCAATGATCGCCAAAATACTGTTAATGTTTAGTTCATGTTATTGTTTAGTCCATAAATGCTATGGATTTTGCACATCGGCGAATTCTTTTGATTTTTTTATAATAATTATGTAATAATAAAAATTATAACCCGTCAGGTCCGTGTGTTGTCACGCTGTATTCATCAGCACTTAAATGCCCTCCAAAAACCTCAGCCCTCATCCATTTGTATAAATGTACAAAAGTTTTGCCTAGACCATTCCTTGATGTTATCAATCCATAGACCATTCCTTGATGTTATCAATCCATAGACCATTCCTTGATGTTATCAATCCATAGACCATTCCTTGGTGTTATCAATCCATAGACCATTCCTTGATGTTATCAATCCATAGACCATTCCTTGATGTTATCAATCCATGATTTTTTTTGGTCCGTCTTTCTCCTTCCATCCTTGACTGTGTCTTAAAAATTTTTTTACAAATGAGCCGTGTCTCGTTACATGTACAATTAATGTCTTATGAACATTGCAAATAAGTGTAGACAACTTTCAGATTTTACAGTAGGCGTAATATTGTCTAGTTACATTTTTATTCACAGTCGGATCTCCATAATGCCTTGATAAGTCAAGTAATTGTATGTGTTTTCTTTTATGCATATTCGTAAACCTGACTCCAATATGCGACATTTAGTTTTTGCCACTCGGTCCCCATTAGACCCCATGCAGTCTTAAATGCACTGAAAATTGCATGAATTTGTTGACGAATTTTGGATAAAGATATGTATTTGTTGCCACTGTACATGCACATAACGGTTTGCTCAATATACGCTTATTTATCCCTGGCTTTTGTTCATTCTGTTAATAAAATATGGTCCTCATCATTTTATGGCACTATTTAATGTCACGAGTAAGCATCGGAAATGAAGGGATTATGTTAAAGTTTAGGAACGTGGGGGGTTAGGGGTTTAGGCGTAGCGATATAACTAATTCTAACCCTAACATCCAACCCCCCCCCCCCCCAACTAAACTCTGCAAGTCTGCATATTGCATCATTATCAGAATGTAATTACACTAGTGCGCATCGGAAGAGAAGGGATTATGTTAGTGTTTAGGGGGAGGGTGTTGGGGATGGGTCTTAGGCGTAGTGTTACAACTAATCCTAACCCTAACATTCAACACCCCCAAGCCCCCTCCCCCTAAATTCCGTCTGCATATTGTATCATTATCAAGTTAAACATCGATACTGTAACCATTGTAGGAACAGAATGAAATGAAAAGTAGCGTAACGTCACGAAAATATTGCGTTCCGCAATGACATTACAAACTACTAATAAAAAAGACAGTCGCAAATTTCTTAAAAACTGTGAACTGCGGGAAATGCGAGGTATGCCCTTGACATGGGCCAGTTCCGAAAATTGTTCTCCATTCAGCGCCTGAAAATGTGACCATTCATTTGAGTGTGATAGTCTCTACCGTCTGTACATTTTGCTTGGAAAATAAGCTCATCAACATGTACACGGCATTTATACTTCAGTATTTTAGTATAATTCTCGTCTTTTTCTGCTTGGAATTTTTCTTTTCCTTTCACCGTCCACTGATTGTCAATCTTTAGTATAGGTGTGTGAGCATTGACCCAGGATTATATTAAATATTTAAATATAAAATAGCCTTACATTCTCTGCTCACCAATATGTCTCTTGTATTTGCTTTTGGCAGCAATCACGTGTGGCTTTTCACAAAAAATATTCCTGCCGTCTAATGTTTTCCTGAAAGTGAAGCTAGCAAATCTTACAATTTTTCACTTAGTACTTTTATAAATATCAATATTACTTTCAGTTTCCAAAAAGTAACGAGTTGATCTGCAGCAAATATTTTCAATAGCTTCCTTTTTATGACAAGTTGTTACCTTTCCTTTTCCTATCTCTCTTGGCATGTGTGCACTCTGAGGCATGTCTAATCCAACGGGAAAAAGACGCTCCATTCAAACTAATCGCCGCTTGCATTGACCAGGGTGATGAATATCGTAAGAAAAATGACCCGTCATTAACTAAAGACAACTTGTGATTAGTCTACTGATAGCGATACTCCTGTTTTACATACCCGAATATTTCCTCGCATTTCATTGGTCATTGTGATAACAACACATCGGAGTGATCAATGAAAAACACAAAAATATTCATACAAACTTACGTAGTCACTCAATTTGCCTTGAAATATCAAAATAACTGTGAACTAAACGACAATTTCACGCTTATGAAAATTGTTGTAGTCAGATTTCTATTGCGTCGATTTCGTGCAAGTAGAAATCGAGAACTGTAATTTTTTGTAGGCGCATTTCACTGCTAAAAATGGTTTTTGAACACGACGACAGATTTTACTGTAGAACATGTTATAATACGTGCAATTGAGCGAGGTTGATAGATTTATATCATATAGAGATAGTTTTTTAACTAGACACATTTTCTACGATCAAAAAAAATATTTATAGTGTGTCATTGAGATTCGAAAGTTACGTGCCCAAAATCAATGCGATCTAACAGAAAATTTCAGAGAAAATCTCTTCCTCCCATGTTCATGAATTAGTAAACGGACATATGAAGAATCTTAAGGTTTTACTTGAAGTATTTTTAACACATTCTAGCACTGCATTAGTAGTCTTCGATTGGATTCTCTCCAATCCATCCACAAGTAAAAGTACAAGCTTACTTATTATTACTATTAAGGCTCCTAGCTATAATTAATGCACATTTATTCATCTACAAATAATCAAAGGCCTCAAAGTAAGCAGTGCTATATTTCCATTATCAATTGAATGTATAAATAAGCGTGACTACCTCGTGATTAAATGCCACGTAGAACAGACATGGCAACTAACGTCGCACTGGACGGGCATGATAACTAACTCTACATTCGACAGATATGGTAACTAACTGTACACTCAACAGACATGGTAATTAAAGCTACACTGGACAGATATGATAACTAATGCTACACTCGACAGATAAATAACTAACGCCTCACTGCACAAATATGATAAGTAACGCTACGCTCGACAGACATGATAACTAATGTTACACTAGACAGACATTATTACTAATGCCATACTTGATAAATACGATAATTAATGTCGCACTGGACATACATGATAATTATCGTACGTGTCGTACGTCTTTGTCTTTATTCATTTTGTTTTGTCATTTACGTCATCTTTTTATTCGTTTCCACGTACATTTAAGTTTTTATGTACTTTCTGTTGCTATCCTTCCGACATCTCACATCTATATTTCTCTCGGACACGTTTGTGTGGTGGGGTCATTTCTACTCGTCGTCTTTTGATGTTATGTGCTTATCTTGATAAAGGCATTTTGGTCGAAACGTCGATTATGTCCTGTGTACTGTTATTTGTATGATTATATCCTGTGTTTTTTGTGTGTATTATTGTATTATTTCACGTGAGCACCCGACAGTGATAGTGTGCTAGTCGTCGTTCAGTGAGACTTCATTACTTGCTTCCTATGTAAGTATTATTTTCATACAGTTTTACTAATAGTTATTACCTTCTATTGATAATAATTAATGATAGACTTGACAGACACCATAACTAATGTCACACTTGGCAGACATGATAACTAAGGCTGTACTCGACAAACTAGTAATTAGTTGATTACTGATATATCAGCAAACTCAAAATACTTACGGACTCTCAAAGCATGCTGCGCAAGATAGAAAAGTACATGCTGAGAAAGGAATGGTGGGATTTATTGAATAACTCAATTGTCCAGAGCATTGCATAGATATACTTCCCTGGTCATGCTTGAGTCAGAGGAAACGAGAGAGTCGGTGTATTGGTAGGAAAAGTTGCATTAGACGGCACAATACTGAGAAGAGATAAAGCAGTCTTGATCAAGGCAGTAATAAATTTATTTAAAGATGAAGATGATGTCAATGAAGCTGAGAACGTACACATACAGAGAATGTCAGAAATTGGAGTATCTAGAGAGGAGGAAAAGAAAAGTGATTTTGTTGGAATATTTCCCGAAGATCACGCACTCAATACCTACAGTGACTCTAAGTCAACTTACACTGGGATGCCTGCTGGAACGGAGAGCGGAGTACTTATGGTAGTACCCCACGTGCTGTGATGATAGTTTCTAATTATAAACACTCGACAGACATGATAACTAATGTCACAATTGACATACATGAAAATAACAGACACGACACCTAAAGCTATACTGACAGATTTCAATAACATACATTAAGAGGTATATTTTCAACACGTATTTGTAACCAATTCTCATTGTGTCTTAAATGGACGCTCGAAAGAGAACCATATTTTCGTAAATTTATCAACGTACAGAGAAAGGATAAAGTTTACCTTTAGCTATAACCGTTGTTAACGCCTCGCGGAATCGAATCCTAATCACGTTACACACATGGTATGCATGCTACTACCCATTCTCCACATAAATTTCCACATACCCGTATATGTTTATTTATCATGTTGTTATACTTCACACTAATAAATAATCAGAAGCCACATTGTATAGGCTATTTGTTATATATGTGATATTGAATGATTACCATTTTCGGTGCTTTCCAGCATAACACCCGCACTACATGAACATGGCCCATTAGACGGGTATTAAGTAATGCGAAATTCAGGCCGCTATTTATTACACTGTGACAGATTTTTGCCATATGAATTTATATAAATATGACTAATGCATCTGTCTATGAATTGATTATTGTATGTATCGGCCAGATCAGTAAATTTAGTTTCAAAACAGAAGTGTTTGGTATCAACCCTTAACACCCCTCTAAAGGGGTATGTACATGTAGTACGGGTATTAACGGGAAAAGCACCAAATTTTCTACGAAATATGTTTTTAATCATTCCAATTCACGTAATAGAAATATTTTCAAAATATACTAGATCCGAGGGTGGAACAATGGTTTCTAATGAACAGCTGTGGTAGTGTACTAACCATAGCCATTCTGTATCTACTCGTGGTCAAGCATGGTCCAGCTTTTATGGAGATGAGAGCACCTTTCAACCTGTCTTCCTGGATGGTCATATACAATTTTGCATTGGTCATCCTATCTGGTTATATATTTATTGAGGTAAGACTACGTTACATAATAGTATGTCGATGTGAGAATGAATACAAGATCAACAGAATGTACAATACACGTCATAAACGTATAGTAGTCTATGCGAGCAGAATTTGCTCTGTGTTACCGCAACCCCCCTTTTTCATTCATGAATAGATTATAAATGGATATATAATGTAACTTTTATGTCCCATGACAGCAACCTGCCGTCGAGGTTGAAGATAACTCCTCATGTACTAAGCCGAAGCACTGTTAGGGGGTGGCCAGTCCCCTCCCTTGCTGTTTTTACCTCACCTAACTCATGCAGCAGGTGCTCGTTTACTGCTGAATCAACTGCAGGAGTGGTCGTGTTAAGCTAGAAATCACAACCCGGTCGTGGTTTCTAACCTGGCACGCTGTAACCCGGTGATAGTAAGCAAGCTCACTATAGCTAGGCTACCTGAATATACTAGCTATTAAGAGATTGAATGTGATATAGCAAAGTGAAATAGGTACTTTAGTTCAACTAAATCATTAGCAATATACATTTCTTTTGTGAGAGAAGGGCACTGACTGCACATACAGAAAGACAGATTGAAATAATTTGATACAAGTCATTTCAAAATTATTCAAAAGAGAGCACAAAACATACAGAGTATCCTGTATAAACGAAGTGATGCAGGAAAGTGAAGAGATGACAATGAAAATTTTGGAATATCAAGGAATGGTGGTAGCTTGGTTTTTTTCCTCACTGCAACGTATGGCTTAAAGATGTTTGATGTTTTCATAATGATTGTTTCAATGTGACGTCCCTGCAACTTTTTTCTCTTGTACAACTGTTGTTTATTTCCTTTATGCTATGCTATCCGCATGTAGTAGGTCTGAAAGTATCACTAATGGGCCATCAGACCAACTACCATGCAACAGTTAGCCCTGCAGTAGAATACATGCATACATATTTAGACTTTCCTCATTTTGAAAACCCCACAACATTTCATCTATACAATTATATCTATATCTCTCTGAGTAGGACGATACTTCTCAAATCACTACCCGTTTCTGAGAGATGCAACCTTCAGGGTATGAAATAAAACTAGAGTGTATAATAAGTGTTTTAAACAAAGAGTTACGGATCTATTTATTATGCCTACTGTATCCGTTTGATATATTTCTATAGTACATACATGGAAGTTTTACCATGTCTGACATTGTACATACATGAAAGTTTTACCATGTCTGACATTGTACATAATGAAAGTTTTACCATGTCTGACATTGTACATACATGAAAGTTTTACCATGTCTGACATTATACATACATGAAAGTTTTACCATGCCTGACATTGTACATAATAAAAGTGTTACCATATCTGACATTGTACATACATGAAAGTTGTACCATGCCTGACATTGTACATAATAAAAGTTTTACCATGCCTGACATTGTACATACATGTACGTGTTACCATATCTGACATTGTACATACATGAAAGTTTTACCATGTCTGACATTGTACATACATGAAAGTTTTACCATGTCTGACATTGTACATAATAAAAGTGTTACCATGTCTGACATTGTACATACATGAAAGTTTTACCATGCCTGACATTGTACATAATAAAAGTTTTACCATGTCTGACATTGTACATACATGTACGTGTTACCATGTCTGACATTGTACATACATGTACGTTTTAGCATGTCTGACATTGTACATACATGTGCGTTTTACCATGCCTGACATTGTGCAATGTAGCACTTCCTTACTACTTCAACTATTGACATTTGTCAACAGATGCTGTCATGTGCTATTATACAGAACTATAACTTATTCTGTCAACCTATTAACTATGACAACACAGACATTGGAATCAGGGTAACTTCATAGTTGTTTATGTGGGTTTTTGTTGCTTTTTTTTAACTATAGACTATAGATTGACTTTACTCTGACTCTGGTGGCAACGTACAGAGAGAGCTGTGTATGGCAAAGCCATTTCCACTGCAAGCAATTGGGCATCCTAGCCGTCCAATGGTAAACTACTAAATGTATTTTTTTCCCTAGAACATCACTACAACAAAAATGCTGATTTGATAGATATATAATAAATAAGATATTCTTCCATTTTTTCAGACTCTCAATAAACTTGCTGATGTACAAGCAAGAAGTAGATTATATTATATCGTTATTCTTTCTCACAACCTCACTGGTTCTCTCTTGTAAATGGATAGTCTCATTAAATTTCTAAAAGTATGCTCTTTCAGAGAACGGAAATGCTTTCTGTCATTATTTTATTCTGCCAATGGTCCGACTCACCCGACTTCGGTGGTAAATTATATATATTTTATCTTGTGTCTAATTTCTAAACATTCCATGAGAGAAATTATATGTAATGGAGTAATATCAATGCATGCGTGAGTTCGGGTGCTAGGATGTTTTATTGAGCTAATCCTTCTTTATGGAAGTGAAGCATGGACAGTAAACAAAAGTTCACAAGATTAGCTGCAGTCAACCCAGATGTGGTTTTTAAGAAGAATGATGAAAATTCCATGGACTGCCAAGAAAACTAATGTAGACCTTCTCAGAGATGATGGATAAAAAGGCAAATTATAGTGAAAATTAGAATAAATAAATCAAGATTTTTAGAGCATTTCATGAGAAAAGTAAAACTTGAACATTTAAGTAACCACAGGAAAGATCAAGGGGAGAAGAGACAGAGGAAGACAAAGAGAAAAATTTATGGATTGGTTGTCATTCTGACACAAAGTCACCAACTGAGCTTATTAACAACACAAGAGACAGAGAGTTTTGGAGAAGCATGATCGCCTATGCAACTTGGAATGGCACTTGATTGATTGAATTCCCAAAATACCAGAAGCAATTTTATCATCGTTGATCATGTGATCGGCTGTATACCGAGTTATAATCGTTGTATAATGTGGATACATCAGAACCAGTAGCATCCACAATAAATTATTGGATAAAAATATATGTACATGTTAGATTAAATGATGGGTGGATGTAAAATGCACGTGCAGGATACAATGGTGACACATCAGGGAACATTAAAATCTACCTAAGATACAATGGTGACACATCAGGGAACATTAAAATCTACCTAAGATACAATGGTGACACATCAGGGAACATTAAAATCTACCTAAGATACAATGGTGACACATCAGGGAACATTAAAATCTACCTAAGATACAATGGTGACACATCAGGGAACATTAAAATCTACCTAAGATACAATGGTGACACATCAGGGAACATTAAAATCTACCTAAGATACAATGGTGACACATCAGGGAACATTAAAATCTACCTAAGATACAATGGTAACACATCAGGGAACATTAAAATCTACCTAAGATACAATGGTGACACATCAGGGAACATTAAAATCTACCTAAGATACAATGGTGACACATCAGGGAACATTAAAATCTACCTAAGATACAATGGTGACACATCAGGGAACATTAAAATCTACCTAAGATACAATGGTGACACATCAGGGAACATTAAAATCTACCTAAGATACAATGGTGACACATCAGGGAACATTAACATCTACCTAAGATACAATGGTGACACATCAGGGAACATTAAAATCTACCTAAGATACAATGGTGACACATCAGGGAACATTAAAATCTACCTAAGATACAATGGTGACACATCTAGGAACATGATAATTTATGTAGCATAAGATGTAGATACATTATTGAACATTACAGCCAACGTAGCATACGATATACCCCACCAGTGAACATCAACCTCAATGTTGAATACAATGCTGACACATAAGTGAATAGACAAGAACATTACAAACTTTTATCAATTGTTGATTACTCTGCACAAATGTTGTAACAAGTTATGTAAGACAGCTAACAAAGAACTGCTACGTTCGCTCTCAAACTACTGCAGATTAACAGGTTCTAGTCCGGAGAACGAAATGCGATTTGTGGTGGTTTACAGCTTAGACCAGGAAAAGACATTCTACAGAGTAGATAGAGACATTATCTGGGAAGCCTAGGAAAATTATAACATCAGAGAAGAGCTGTTTAATAATATAAAAACAGTATACCAAAGATGACAACGTTCAGTAAGAACAAAAGATGGAATGACTGAGGCTTTCGAAACAATGTCTGGAGTAAGACAAGGCTACGTGCTTTCACCTCTACTTTTCACCATATACATTCACAGAAGGATGAACGAAGCTCTCATCAACAAAGAGAAAAACATTGAAAATAAATCTGACGAATAACTTAATAATGAAATCAACGAACTACTATTTGCCAACGATTGAAGTCTCATATACGAAGATGAGGAAAATTTGCAAAACCACAAGTGCAACATGAAAATTAACTTACAAAAAACATAGGATATGAACATTAGTAAGTCTGCAACACCAATGGATATAACAATAAATAACACCATAATGAAACAAGCAAAGGAATTTAAATATTTAGGCAGCATTTTTTTCCAGAAAATCCGAAAATGGAACAATAGACAGAGAAATAGAAACAGGCAGTCAGAAAGCACATGGTGACTTACCAGCTTTCACCGTTATTTCTCCGCCAAAGATCAAGATGAAAATTAAAAAACAGATATTATCTACAATGTTTATACTAACACTCTGCTACCAAAGTCAAACATTGTCTTTAACAGTCTCGGAGCAGAGAAAAATCGTCACATGTGAACTGAGGTGTCTGAGAAAAGCTGTAATGGTTACCAAACTAGATAAAATAAATGAATAAATTAGGAAAAGAGTTGGTATAATATCATGTATTGAACATATCGAAAGACAGCAAGTAAAATAGCTCGGTCACCTTATGAGAATGACCCCAAACCAAATAACAATAAGAACATATAACAAAAGAATATCCGGATATCAAGTCAAAATAAAAGTAGATTAAGAAATGTGTGAATAGAAAACATCAAGATAACCTTGAACAAACATAGACTTAATGCAACCAATGCAACACATATGGCTTTGGAACGACAATTGAAGCTCCCACCCCTACGCTTAACGGCAACTGTGGATACTATCAACCATCATTCACCTGGGGATAGACAAAAGATAATTGAGATATTAGTTTTCCATATTGACCCTCATCTAGTACATTGAGACATTCCTGAGCTGTGCGGTTTCTGTAATAACATTTATTTTTTTGATAATTCCTGATAACATTCATCATAACATATAGATAGTTATCATACTTCAATAAAATTATCAATTTATATTAAATCTTATGCTGGATTTGTTGGTTGTTTTGTGTGAACAGTAGGCAGGCAGATCGCTGCTCTATTAAGAGGGCGTAACAATTTTTTTTAAATTAGATACAACAATGTTCTTTCCAGCTTTCAATGCGTCCAGTGAATAAAGTTACTGTCTTATAGAAACTGTTGAAAAACACTAAGCTAAAGCAACTTTTCGATTAAAATCCTTCATCAATAAAGTCATGCTAATTGATTACAAACAGCGTCACTTATCTTACTGATTCGGCCAATCCACTGTTAAATAATTTTTTTCAAAGTTATTACTAATTAGACCAATCTACTGGTCAATAAATGTTTACAAAACGTATATCACTGAAATGATGTTAGCCATTTCGTATCAATTTTTAAGTGCTGAGCATGAATATGACAGTCAAATTTCAAAATTGATTTTTATTTTTTTTCGTAATCTGCAAAAATTAATGTTTACATCACGAAATGCATGCCAATAGTAATAATGCAACGGTTAATAACTGTACCCTAATCAACCATAGGCTACTTATTAGATTTCTTCGGCTATCTTTTGTACAGCTGTTTGGGAGTATCTCTGAGGAGTGTCCAGCAATAGGCAGCCAGCATTGTAGTTGACCATTTTCCCTGGTATCTTCGTTCCATTGTTGCAATAGTTAGTTAGTCGTCGGATCATCATCACTGCAAACTGGACACATCCATAGTTGCTCCGATCTCTCCTTGAGTGTATCCGCCATCACACTTCTGCTGACAGTACCGGTCCTATGCTGGTTGACCATCATTCTTCTGCGCCCTCCAAAATGTTCACCTCTAGCAACACCGCATCTCAATCCCTGATCTTTAATCCTAGCCATTGAAAAGGAATCATCATCCACATTAGTCTCACTCTCGCGTGTTATATCTCTTAAGGAGTTCAAAACGTCAGCGCGATCCATTGCCCCATCGCCCTTTGCCACAATCGCACACGATGCCAGTTGATCCGCTCTTTCATTGCCTCGAACGCCCACATGTCCCGGCACGAAAATAAATGTAACCGCTTTCAAGCTCGCATTTCTCAAGGCCTCAATCCACTGTTCGCGAACGAGACCCACTTGTACCTTCTTAATCATACTCATAGAGTCACTCAAGATGCAGACCTGCGTTACTTTCTGCGTGCGTAGCCACTCAAATGCCTTGGTCACCGCCATAGTCTCCATGGTCATACTACTCGTAGTGACCGCGAAGGCACCACTTTCCTCCTTGATCGTTTTACCTGCGCACTGAGCTGTAAAGGCCCAAGCACTGCGAACATGCCTAATTACAGATCCATCAGTGTATATAATCACATCCCCCTCTTTGGTATTCTCACTGATTAAAGCCTGCACTTCTTTCTCCACAGCTGTGGGACACCATTCTCTGCATTCCCTGCTAAGTGATATTACTACTCTCAAACAAGTTTCGAAATCTGTGGGTAGACCTATCCATTCCGCACCAGCTGCCACATCCTGTAATCTGCACACGCTTTGTATTACATCCTCAGCACGTCCCATCCACGACCTTCCTCTCTTGAGTCTGCTGCCTTTAACTTTCTGTATTTCGGAATGCAACGGGTGTTCCTTATCTGCATGTATTTGAAGGTACGCCCGTGCACGGCAATACTGTAATCTATGCTCAGCTGTTGGGCAGTCAAGTAGGTATCGCATAGCTCTTGTCGATGTGTCTCTTGTGCATCAAGATATTGTTGCAATATCTTGATGAAAACGTTCGCCTTGTTCATCACTAACCATGGCTACAGTTCTCATGAAATAAACCAAATTTAGGAATGAAGGAAGTGGATCTTTAGTGCAATATTGCATCCAAGTATCGGATACTTCGTCAGCATGTATTCTACTAGTTGCATATAGTTTTCTGCCCTAACATTACCCAGAAAGTTTGTGGACACATTCCAAGCATTCCAAGCTTGTTTTGTATCACCCTGCAATAAGTTGTTGAACTGCTCATATTTTAAGAGCTTTGAAATCTGAGAACTCACAACATCTCTCTCTGTAATCTTGGTAATCTTTGCTTCACTGAGTCTAGGACATTTTTCATGTAGTTATCGGAAAGCTGGCGAAGTTCGGACCATGGCCTTCACGAAATACTTCATCAAACCTAGTTTGATGCGAAAGGGAGATAACAGAATTTTGTGAGACTACCAAATCTGGGTGTTGGATATTCTTCTCTCCGGCTACTAAATTTTGTCTGAAAATCCACTCCTTCTACAAGTAGTGCAATTCCCTTGCTCTGCTATCTCACTCACATATAAAGCACATGTATTTTGCATATCCCTGCTGTCGTCCAATTAAAAGTACAACTACCTTAAAATCACCGCACAGTTGTCAGCTGTACTTGTTATACTCAATATATAATTCAGTATCTGTTTTAAGCTATCGTATGTCTCTACCATACGGACGGCATGCGCTACTGGAATAGATGAAAGAAGGTTTCCATTGTGCAAAAGCAGAGGCTCAAAACTCATTTTCGACGAGTCTACACATAGTCTCCATTCTTGTGAGTCATGATTTATTTGGGAGACATTCATGAGGTCCTCAATATCGGAACAGAATACCATATTACTTTCTTTTCTGAAGAAAGACTCCAACTGCTGGTGGCACTTTCGACATTAAATAATTGTGACATGTTTTTCTAGAAGATTCCATTGCTGAAGTCTTGATCCGAACAACTCTGCTTTTTTCTTGGTTACGCTCAAATTACGAACCATGTCATTTCATTTAGTTCTTCCTATGTTATTCTGTGCGGGGTTGATGATGAACCACAGTGAAAATCTAGATCACTGCATGCTGACGGAACACAGACTAACAGGTTGGCTCACCTTGTCCTCATCAGATGAATAAAGAAAATATTATGCTGCATGTTCTGGAATAGGAAGTCCCTCCAATGTGGAACTGATCTCAATGCAGACGGAATGTTTGGGTAGAATATTATCGACTTCTTTTGCTTCGTTATTCCGCTGGAAAGAAGATGAACCAAGCAGAAGTAAGTCAGATATGTGGTTGCTTGGTTCTCTCCACATCATCGGGACTACATTGATTGTCTTTTGCCATTCAACCACTGTGAAAGCTGTGATGTACATATATCACATCATATGTGCAGTGGCCAAGGCTTGTCTTGGTCACCAACCTTGCATCAGAAGTAAAGATGATATACCTTCTTGATCACCAACCTTGCATCAGAAGTAAAGATGATATACCTTCTTGGTCACCAACCTTGCATCAGAAGTAAAGATGATATACCTTCTTGATCACCAACCTTGCATCAGAAGTAAAGATGATATACCTTCTTGATCACCAACCTTGCATCAGAAGTAAAGATGATATACCTTCTTGGTCACCAACCTTGCATCAGAAGTAAAGATGATATACCTTCTTGGTCACCAACCTTGCATCAGAAGTAAACATGATATACCTTCTTGGTCACCAACCTTGCATCAGAAGTAAAGATGATATACCTTCTTAACCTGAGAACTGAGATGTTTCTTCTGTGCGGCAAATGTCGCTGCCCCTAATAGCAGACATTGTCCACGAAATTAACGCACTGTTGATGTGTTACTATTCTGTATTGTACGTAAACGGATAAAATAATAAATTTCATGAAACAGTAGCTTAAATTGTCTCGCACAAAGCCTGAAATATTTTCAATGCTCAACCTTTCCGACTGGGTTCTATATAGTACACTGCTGACGTCAGCTTACTTCTGCAGCCGCCTGGTAGTAGTATTGCAGTGTATCAGAAAATGATGTAATCAACTATGGATGATGTGTTCATGATCGTATTATGCAATTTGTTGCGATATATATTACATCATTCTAGGTTTATTAGCGGTTTCGTTGCAGTCATACTGGATAAATATACATGGCGAAACATAGAAGACAACTACATGAAATATCTTTAAAAAGAGAGCCAATTAAACAAATGTTATAGTTATATTCGTTTTTAGCGCACCAAAATACTACAGATTATTTCTTGTTTAAGTCGTTAACGATTTCAATGTTGACCAGTGGATCATTGAACACTTTGTATCTCCACTCAGTAAAACACAGTGAAATAATCGAACAGCCAAGAGAAGTGACCAATTTTAAATCATAGTATTATTCTGGATAAAGACTTGTTTTGATATTACCTTTGTGTCTGTTAATTAGGAACAAAGAGGGTAAATATGAAATATTTGTTAATTGAGATAGCGGGAAACTAAAAATATATGAGCTTTGTAATTGTAGTCGATTGTAAAAATAAGACATGCTTGTTATGAATGTGATATATTTATTTATATCCTATTTCAGGAAGCCAATGCAGCGTGGTGGTATTTCTTCTCCAAAGTGATTGAACTCTTAGATACAGTAAGTGTAACAGTGCTAAAACAATGTCATTGTACTTCCTACAAAAACGTATTGCAAACACTGATCTTCTATTTGAGATGAGATTAGTACTTAAACAAAAAAGGTTTAATTCAACGACCTACTTCGTTTGAAAAAGATGCCCCTCTGTTTTAAAAATGTTTGACCACTCTCCAAGCAAACAAGTATTTACACATTTGTTTTAAGCATCTACATCCTTTTCTAAAACTACGTAAGCTGTAGACGAGATTCAATCAATGTCAGTCCAGTTTGCAGCTTCATTAACCATGTCATACAGAGCATTTACTAACTCCACCAAGAACATCTTCGAAAGATGAAACCATGGAGCACATCGTTTGAGCGTCACTTTGTTAAACTCATGGTTGAGTGGATGACGGCACGAAATGCACAAACACTCTCTTAAGCACACTTTAAATAACTTGGCAGAAAATGCACAGGTACTTTCTTAGGCTCACTTTAGATAACTGGACACTAAATACACAAACACTTTCTTAAGTTCACTTTAAATAACAGGGAACGATGCACAAATACTTTCTTAAGCTCACTTTAGATAACATGGCACGAAATGCACAAACATGTTACGCACTTGTCCCGACATTCCTGATGTATGATACACACCAACATCAGTCTAGTTATTACTCACTCCTATGATTTGTAGTGGTTGCAGTAGTCGATCATGCGGATGGACAAGATGATGAATAGATGAATCGATGGATAAATGGGGATTATGGACGATAGGTTCGTTAATGGATGAAGGAGCGATGAATAGATAGTTGGATTGGTGATAGATGGATGGATACATGGATTGATGTATGGGTGGATCGATGGATGAATTAATTTATGTTTCACTGATATATGAATTAATGGATGAATGGTGGATGGATGGAGTAATGGAAGGGTGAATGTCCAATGTATAAGGTTGATAGATGAATAGAAGAATGTGATAGATGGATGGATAGATTTAATTGATGGATGTGTAGATTTATTGATATGATGGACAATAGATGGATAAGTTCATAGATAATGAATACATAGATGGGTGGGTTAATAGATAGATAGATTAATTGATGGGTGGATGGATCGATGAGTATGATGAATGTATGATCGATGCATGGATGGATGGATGGATGAATGGGTGGAGGTTGGGTACATGGTTGATTGAATGAATTACAAACAGAAATCAAGTGACACAATTGTATGTAAACAATGTGATAACGAGACATCCTGATATTTCTTCCACAGGTATTCTTTATTATTCGCAAGAAAAATTCTCAAGTGACATTTCTACACGTGTATCATCACAGCAGCATGATGGTGATATGCTGGTACGTGGCCAAATATGTCCCCGGTGGAGAAAGTAAGTCAGATCAGGAGACATGCTTCTCCAGATGTGCTGCAAATGTGTGATTTTATTTTTATTTCTCTGTGACTTTTTCTCTACATAGCGATGTTTTTATTGATATTCTGTAGGCCTCTAGATTTTGACTTCCTGACAAAATGTCGGCTAGTTACTCGAGTGTTTTTGTGACTCGCAACTTCACAGGAAATAATGCATTAGTTTGATCTAGGATATTGCGCTAGTTCTTTTGATTACTAGAGATCTCCTCAGTTAGATCTTCGCCGGTGCTTACGGAGTACGTTCATCTTTAAATCCGCTTGAGTCTTTCCACTGTTTATGCGTTGGTCGATAGTTGACAGAAATGGCGGTCAAATTGATTCTGTGGAAGCTTTCCTGCTTCCAAAAGTTTGATATTCAAAAGGTTCTAGATACCCTGTATCCATCTGTCTTGGGTTGCCTCTGTTTCTCTTACCTGTAATCATGACTTTATTAAGCAAATAGAATCGTATCATTTAGGTAAAATCACTAACAGCTTAACGAAAGAGGTGATGACTATAACATGAATCTCGTCAACTTTTACATCTCGTCAACTTTTAATAGCGTGGAATTTGCTTGTAACTGAAACTTTATCTCTTCTATAAACTTGACTGTATTATCTATAAACTTGACTGTATTATGATACTCTTACACATGCCAGTGGAGATTTTTTTATCAGTTTATTTTTCTGCATGTATTTGTCTCAACATTTTATATTCTGAACATTTTTAAAGTAAATTCTCTGCAGTCTGAGAGGTGCCTGTTCTACAAGGTTGTGTTGTCGGTCCTAGTATACATGTAACTGCAGAGTCGGCTGTGTAATGTTCAAGGACGTAGGATGAAAACTGGTTCGGGTCTGCTCTTACGGGTTTGGTAGCTATCGAAACTGAAGCGTGGAATCTTTAATCTGGCAAGAATACTAAAGGCTGTGACCAAGATTGTTGTTCAATATTTATTCGGTTGTTATCTGGATGGTCAGAAACTATGAAACATAACTATGACAGAATTTCCCCGTTGGTATTTTGATTGTATCCCTTGCATTTCGTAGGTACTAAATATATATATATATATATATCATCGGGTAGAATATCATGAACAAGGTGTAGCCGTCATCACAGTCTTTCGAAGCTGCCGTCGATCTTGAGCCAGTCATCCTGCTTCTTTTAGTGTCCACTTCATGTGGTCTTTTATCATCTTGGTCTGTCTCTTGTTCGTCCCCTTGGAATCATCCCCTTAATTATCGTCTTCCTTAGATTGTCATGGCGTTTGATATGACCAAACTATTGTAGTTTTATGGAAATAATCATGATGTTTAGCTAGTTTTCTTTTACATTAATTTATCTTAGGATGGTTATATTGATTATCTGTTTAGTCCATGGTAATCTTGGGATTTTTCTGGAACATTTTATTTCAAATGCTTCTATTTTATTTTTCACTTTGTTGGTTATTGTCCGGGATTCACACCTATATATTGCCACTGGGAATATGCACATTCTTAGGAATGTTAGTTTTATTGTTTTGCAGCAATTCATCTATATGTTTTCAATGTGTATCAGTTTGATCCAATGGCTAACCTCCTGACTTCACTAGCGTGAAGTACCTAGATCATTTCATTAGCGTGAAGTACCTAGATCATTTCACTAACGTGAAGTACCTAGATCATTTCACTAGTGTGAAGTACCTAGATCATTTCACTAGCGTGAAGTACCTAGATCATTTCACTAGTGTGAAGTACCTATATCATTTCACTAGAGTGAAGTACTTAGATCATTTCACTAGCGTGAAGTACCTAGGTCATTTCTCTGGCGTGAAGTACCTATGTCATTTCACTTAGGTCTTTCTTGCCGTTCATGGTATTCTCAGGACTCTTCTACAGCACTTCATTTCGAAAGCCTTTATTCTCTTGACTGTAGTTTCATTTACTGTCCATGTTTCATAGCTGTAAGTCGCAACTGGAAACACGCATATACGTAATAAACATACCGTAGTTCCCGTGTTTGCACCTTGCCACAGTTTTTTTCATTTGTTTTAATTTAGACATTGCTATTGCGGTTCCCCTCCTGATCTGGACTGCACACTCCCCTGCACCGCTTATGTAAGCTCCTAAATATTGGAAATTTGTCACTTCTTCTAAAACACTGTTATCAATATTAATTCTAGGTTTTGTTTTCTCTTTGTCAGTTGTCATTACGCTTGTTTTTTCATATTTAGTAACAGGTTTTGTTGTTCAATAAAGCTTTTTGTTGATTTTATTATGTTCAGTCTTTCATTTCATGTTAATAGAACTGTGTTGTCTGGGCATCTAATTTTTGGAATCTATAGACTTCTGATGTTTATGGGTTTGAATTCTTGCTGCATTGATTTCTTTTTCATATTTCTCATTATGTGTGAAGTGTGCATCACATTAGTGTGAAGTATCTAAGTCATTTCAGTTGTGTTAAATGACTACGTGATCAAAGCCTTAGTTATGTTTGTTAGATAGGCAAGATTAGGACTGACAACAATAACCTGTTGATTGTAAATCTCCTTAATGAATTTCAAAATTGGTGTTATATAAATTGTTGTATACATATGAGATCTTCTTTAAGAATATCTTCTTCGTCTTCTTTACGAAGCCCAGGAATTACGATCGATTAGCTCTTACTTCATATGTGCAATGGGGAGGTTTCCCCAAGCTTTCTTTCATACGCAGGAGGCTTCAGCTTCCGTCTTAGTGCAATGCCAATTGAAGAAGTCTTCTACTCAAAAGGGATACCCGTCAGAATATCTCATTGCTCTTACGTGAATGTTCTCAAATTTCTAGCAGTCATCAAGACTCAGTTCGCAAAACGAAATGTGTTGTGCTTTTTTTTTTACAGTTTATAACCAATATTCCATTCGGCTCGACACATTCTATTTCAGCGTGCCATTTATAATTAACTTCTACTTTCCACATGTTGGAGTAGCCAACTCCCGCTCCAAAACTTCCTTAATAATTGGTTATTTCATTAATCATTGCATATTGCTACAGAAACCACAAATGCAGAAACCTGCTCAGTATTCAATATTAACTTTCTGCCAAGAAGCACACATTATTTTGGTGTTAAATCTACACAATAAAAACAACAATTAAAAAAGACCTTCATAATGGTTAATGCTGATGCATCATCCCCTACAGCAGTAGTTTTCAATATTTTATTTTGTCCGGTGGATTCTTTAGGGAAAACAAAAAAGGTTTCCGGCGAATTAACTGATATAAAGTCATTGACCTTACATGTAATTCACCACGTCTTTGTATGCTTTATATCTATAAATTAGGTATATCTATAAATGAGTTTATATGAGATATACATTTATAATTATAAATGAGCTTTATCTTTCGAACAGTTAAATTCCTGTGTTTTTATGCTTTAAATCTATAAATGAGATTTATCTTTGGAACAGTTTCTAAATTCCTGTGTTTCCCATGAATGTGCATGTTTCCCCCTTCCCCCCATTTCAATATTTTTCTCCGTAACTCTCCTTCCTTTCTCCTGCAATTTTGTTGTGGTCCTAAAGAGACCATATGAGAGTCTCTGGTCTCTTGTCGCAATAGTAATGTGATTAAATAATTTGATGTACCGAAATGTTGTTGGGTAACGTTTATATACTCAAGAACCCTGCTGTATCAATCATATTATTTCTTCTCACAGAGTTCTACAATGGTGGCTTGAATTCGTTAGTGCATATATTTATGTATATGTACTATGGGCTGGCTGCTATGGGACCAGAATTGCAGAAATATCTTTGGTGGAAGAGATACCTGACAGAATTTCAACTGGTGAGTTACTCAATCAAACATGTTTATCTTTGATAGAAACATTGAATTTCTTTGTGTCTTTATGTGTAAAGCTAGTTTCAACTATTTCTTTTCCCTTTTGTTTATTTTATTTTTATAAAATGTTTTACTGCATTATCAACCAATTAATCAATAAACCCGTAACCCTTCAGGGTCGTAGGGGTACCACATTGGAGGCCTCAGCACACAGAGTCCTCCAGCGAATTCTATCCTCAGCGATGCTACTGCACTATCACTGTTGTCGAATTTAAATGTTTCTACTGCATATCCATGGGCACGTGATGAGGCATGATTCTCTACCCAAGACTGTCCTGTCTGGGACAGATGGAGGTTGGAAGAAGAAGAATACAAAGGAAAAGTATGGATTGGTTATATCAAAGACTGGTCAGAATTAAGTATCTACACATTCAAACTATTCACGAGAAGTAACGCAAATAAAGGGATGTCTATAAACTACGTCAAGAACTGGGTGGGAGTGTGTTATTTTCTTCTTCTTCTTTCGTTCACTTGAAACATGTCTATATCTGCAATTCTGTCTCCTTAATAAAACTCACTGTCTTTTGTAGTTCATACAGTGTCCCATAGAGCTTTGATTCCAGTGTTGTTTCCTCTGGCCAATATGTCTGCCTCAGTGTTTCCTGCTCAGAACACTCTTGAAGTATATGTTTGGCACTCTGTACTGCCTGTCCACATGTACACATGGCCGTGTTGCCAATCTTGAACTTTGTATACATGTGACTGCGGAGTCGGTTGTGTCCTGTTCTGAGACGTAGAATTATAACTTGTTCTGATCTGTTCATAATGTGATAGTCATCTTGTGTTGGTGTTTGTGGCTTTCTTATTGACTTGATCATCTGTTTTTTCTGATGGTAGGTGATTGGTATATCTGGTTGATCTTCCGCAGCACCTTCCTTAGCCAGTTGGTCTGCTTTTTCATTTCCTGGTATTCCACAGTGAGAGGGTATCCACTGCATGGTTACCCTATACTGGTAAGACAATTCGCTAAGTAGTTTTTCAAGTCTGTTAGTTTTCCAGACTGGAGAGCTTGAAGCACTGACCTTGCATCTGTCAGGAATACCACAGGCTGTAGGTCAGAGTTGGAGTTCAGCAGTTTTTTAGCTGCCACAGTAATTGCCTGGATTTCTGCATCATAATTATTGTATAATTTTCCTGTCGGTGTTCTGATTGTATCTCTAGGCTTGTGTGGATATTCTATATATACACCTGCACCTCCATTCCTCACAGCATTCTGTGCTGACCCATCTGTGTATACTCTGACCCATATATCTTGTGGATATTCCTCGTCCAGGAAACTGAGGGTGACTGTCCTCCGCTGCACACTGTTCAGTTCGTCCTCGCTTAGTATTCCTTTCACATGGGTCTGAATGTATATTGGCATTCCATGCCTTTCACTCCATGGGGTGTGTTCTGATACAGACCTTAAGGGGCTGTCAACTTCAGGTAGGTCTGTAAGTTGTCTACGGAGTCGTTTAGCTTGATGGATAAAGCTGCTTCTTTTCAGTCGCCCCATTGCTAGGTTTTGGAATCTTTCCTTCATTGGATGACTTGGCATACACTGAAACTTTTCTGCTTGAATTAGTACTTTTGTGTCTCTGCGTTCGCCAAGTGTTTGCATTCTTCCCATTTTCTGCATCTCTGCTATGGGTGTTGATATCATTACTCCCAACATTATTCTAAGTGCCTGGTTTTGCACTTTATCTAGATCTTGTAATGTGGTGTTTGATGCAGGACACCACGCAGCTGAACCATATTCCAGGTGTGGTCTTATGCCTTGCTGGTAAACTTTACTGAGTATATTCCCACTGGCTCCCCATGTGGTTCCACTTAGTTTTCTCAGGATAGCTAACTTCCTCCTGGCTTTTGTTGTTGCTTTGTTTATGTGCTGCTTCCATGTCAGTTTATCATCAAAAGTAACTCCAAGGTATGTTGGTTGTTTGTCTTCTTTCAAGAGCTCTCCGTCTATCTTGATATGACCGGCTTTTTGTTTTGGTGAGAGGGTAAAAAGTGTAGTGCTGCACTTATCTGTGTTAATGCTGACACACCATCTATTTGCCCATAAGGTTAGGGCATCGATAGCTCTTTGTATTTGTTTAGTGGCCACTGTCGCATGTTCTTCCGTGCACCAGATCACCAGGTCGTCAGCATACATTGCCACTTTGATCCCGTGTGGTAGTTCAGCAACTAGGTCATTGATGTAAACCAAGAAAAGTGTGGGTGACAGGACTCCTCCCTGGGGGACTCCATGACGCAGTAGGACTTTCTTGCTTTTGTGACCATCTAATTGTACCCTGGCTCTTCTATTATACAGGTATGCTTTTACCCATTTGTACATTCTTGAGCTAACCCTGCAATTTCGCAATTTCTTTAGGAGCCCTTCTTTCCAGACCTTATCAAATGCTTTCCTGAGGTCTATCCATGCTGCTAGTACCAGTTTCTTATCTTGGAAGGCATCCTCAATCTCTTGGGAGAGGGAGTGTGTTATAAAAACGTTTGACAGCTGTTGACAAGTGGGGGGGGGGAAGGGGTAGGAGGGTGTTAGAAAAAGTTTGACAGGTGGGGAGAGGGAGTTAGAAAAAGTTTGACAGTTGGTGACAAGTGCTGGGGAGGGGCGTTGAGAAATGTGGACGTCAACAATACGGTTTAACGCAAACATTAAAATATGTGTTCAATTTAAAAATTAATACAATTTGAAAAAAAATATTATGTGATTTTCGCTCTTTTCGGCAAACTCAATTGTTAGGCTCGGTGGATGGTAAAGACGTGACACGTATACGATATAAAATGAAGAGGCGTGAGAGACATATATATGACATATATTGAAGAGACGTGACACGTATAGTACATATAGTGAGTAGACGTGAAGAACACTTATATGACATATATTGAAGAGACGTGAGAGAAGCGTATATGACATATATTAAAGAAACGAGTCGCGTATAGGAAATATATTGAAAAAACGAGACACGTATATTACGTACATTGAAGAAACGAGACACGTATTGGACATATATTGAGTAGACGTGAAAGACATATGACATATATTGAAGAGTCGTGAGAGAAGCGTATATAACATATTTTGAAGATAAGAGACACATATATAACATATATTTTAGAGACGTGACACGTATACGACATATACTGAAGAGGCGTGACACGTATATGACATATACGAAAGAGACGTGACACGTATATGATATATATCTAATAAATTTGACACGTATACGACATATATTGAAGAGGCATGGCAAAACAGGTTCTTAAATGGGAAAAAGCAGAGAGAAGAAGGAAATAAGACCAAGCCCGAAAATCATTGAAAAGAATAATGAAAAGAGATTTGAAGGTTTCATATATTGATTTAGTTCAGATGCAAACTTTTCCAGAAGAGAAATTTTAACATATCGGACATTGAATTAGCTAAAGATATAAAATGTTGAAATTGGATTGAAACTTGCCCAGAACAGAGATTCTAAGATCTCGTGCATTGGTTTAATTTGATATAAAAGTGGTTTAAACTTACCCAGAAAAAAGATTCAACTTCTAGACACACAACAAACCCCCTCAGTGATATCAAGTGATAAGGGATATGTAGTAACAAACACAAACTCATTGAGATTTGATTGTTTTAAATAATGTGTACATTTTCTTGTTTGTCATTTCAGATCCAGTTCATGCTTGTCAACATTAGAGCCATTGGGTCATTTTTCTACGGAGCTTGTGAATACCCAAGATGGATTAATGTCTTTGCACTAATTTATTCGTCCTCATTACTTCTTTTATTTCTTAATTTCTATCTCAAATCATACAAACATTCCAACATAAAAACGCACTCACCGTCAAAACACAGCTTACAAAAAGATAAATAATTGTCCACGTCTAGATCATTAGCAAACAAATGTAGAGGATACACTTTTTTGTACTCAGGTTTTCTATATACACTCCGTCCCTTTCTAGAGCGGTACGCTGTCTATCTAGAGCAGAACATATAGCACGAAATGTCCTTAGTTTAAAACTGTAACCATCAGAAATGTCCACAAAAATGCACTTAAAAACAAGACGTTGAGGTCCGGTATCAATACTGCTTCTTCTTGAATTGGCGGAACTACGCGGAACGAAGATTCTGTAGATCACTCACATCAACAACAATATCTAGTGACATTTAAAAAAGTATTACCTACAACTGTCGATTGTTGAAACAAATCCTTCTTTTCTGGGGACCATTAATTGTCATGTAGTATGTTTTGTTCTCGATAAAGACATTATGATCTCATTGTTTATATTACGTATTTTCTTGTGTGTTTAGTGATTCATAAAACTTCCTTACCGCGTGTTTTCTTGTGTGTTTAGTGATTCCTAAAACTTCATCACCACTTGTTTTCTTGTGTGTTAAGTTGTTAATAAAATTCCGTTACCCATTGTTATCTTGTGTGTTTAGTAATTCATAAAACTTCCTGTATCCAGTGTTTTCGTATGCTCGTTTAGTGATTCATAAAATTTCTTTAACCCTGTGCGTTCGCCAACAGGGGTCTGAATTATTGTTCTGTTGTAATTTGAAATTATTGCCTATTTTTATCCTTTTACTGTTTCAGTGCATTCCCTTAGCCAGCACAACGTCGAAGTCATATAGCTAGAACGAAGATTTGGTAAATGAATGGAAACCCCACGAATTCCTTTCTTAGTCATTGTATATTACTGTCAACTGAAATAGGATGTCTACCTATTTCATACAATACTAATAATAGCAATGCTAATAATAATGATATAAAGCCCTAAAATGTGTGGTACATCAGAAGCATCAACACAAAAAAGTGTGATCCATAGTATGTTGATAGTACATCGGGAGTATTTCAGTGAGTAGAATTTACTTGGCGGTGCCCATCTCCTCACCAAAACTTCCTTTATCCACGATTAGAAATAACTCAACTGCTATCCCGCGTCATTTTACGGTGTCATTACGTTTGTCTTTTTCATATTTAGTAACAGGTTTCGTTGATTGTATTATGTTCAGTCTTATTCATTTCAAGTTAATAGAACTGTGTCGTCTGAGTATTTAATTTCTGGAATCTGTAGACATCCGATGTTTATGGGTCTGATTCTGAATTCTTGATGCATTGCTTTGTTTTTCACATTTCTCATTACGTGTGAAGTGTGCATCACATCAGTGTAAAGTATCTAAGTCATTTCACTAGTGGAAAGTACCTACGTGATCAAAGTATTTTAGTTATATTTGTTAGATAGGCAAGATTAGGACTGACAGCAATAACCTGTTGATTGTAAATCTCCAAAATGGATTTCAAAATTGGTGTTATATAAATTGGTGTATACAAATGAGATCTTCTTTAAGAATATCTTCTTCGTCTTCTTTACGAGTATGACAGAGTATGATCAGAATAATTGAAGATGGAAGGAAAAGTATGATAGAATATTCCTTTTTATTCGTATAGTCCATAATGGAAATAACCCGTCCTCCATTGAGAAAAGTCATGCATAACTTGACAATAATAAAACCTATAGCATTTTTTATTTATAATGTTTATACTTGCAACATCACGATTTATTTATTATAATTGAAACATTCCCATGGATATCGTAATCATATTAAAATTTCTATAAGTTATCCATTGTCATTATATGCCTTCTATGTGATTGCTCTCACCTTCCGACTTGTATCCTTCATTTCTAAAAAATGTTGCTTTCAAATTAGATTTACCAATTTTATTTTTTTTTGATTTTTTTTTTGGTACGAGTTGAACGCATTTTGCACATATTATTGCATTGATTCACGGTCCATTTTGCTTGCTTTTTTTTTAATTGTATGATTACAATCTTGTCTTTGCTAAATCATTTGCAAGACAATATTTTGTCTGCTAGATTCCTGATAATTAACAAATCGTATGATCATGTTCACATCTCAGGAGATTTTTGTTATTTTGACTTGTAAATATTGTTGTCAACAAATTACATTTGTATCACATGAGATGTTTATATTTTTAGCTTAGTAAACAGAAAGGGGTGCTTGTGTGTATCTTTGTTCAAGAGATAATGGTTTGCGTAAGTGTGAAAACATGCCTTGGACAGTCGGTGTCTATGTTATTATGCGCCAACCGTGACCTTTAACATACTATTAGACCTCTGTACATAATTAATTGGGACTTCGTGTATTACATTTTTGCTTATTGTCGTGGTTTTCGTTGGTCACTATTTATATACTTGGAGTCGCATGCCAAAAATAGCCAAAGCCGACAAACGAAATTCACGGAAATAATCAAAATTGGCTATTCATGTCAAGTTCACATTTTCTGTGCACAGTTCTTCTATACTGGAGACATGTCATGCGCCAACATTCATGAGTGTATCCTTGGCTGTCTAGAAGAACTTGTTCTAGATATACAAGACTATCGCATGGGATTGGCCACGTCATGTAAACAGTCGACTTCAAGCACACATCGCTGGGAGTTCATCAGAATTTTGTCTATATGATGTTGAGTAGTAATAATGAAAACTTGCCAATTGTATTAAGTCCTTGAACTAATCTGCACCAATGTATGTATATATATATAATTACCAAAAAGCCAGAGAATATCCAGCAATTGGGTGTGGGCCGTAGTAACACCAATACCAAAGTAATAATAATGAATAAGTAACTATTTATTACAAATACATATAATATTTGGAAACGGCTGGAAAAAAATTTCTTAAATAGTCACGTAAGGTAGTTATTGAGAGCTCCTTTATATGAAAGTAAAGCATATATGTTTTCTAGCTATACTATACTGGTGAAAGTGATAATAGCGGAAAAGTAAGCATGTGTTATAAATACATAACATTACTAATAAAAGATGATAAAATCAGTTATAAATTCATAACATTACTAATAAAAGATGATAAAATCAGTTATAAATACATAACATTACTAATAAAAGATGATAAAAACAGTTATAATAAAATAAATAAGGATGAACACGGTTGTCGCTTCAAGCTAAGACTTTCGTATCAACGAAAATATAATGCGAAAAACCAATAAAGAACACATATTAATTTAGGTCTGTTAAAATATAATATGGACTGTTAATTTTTTTGTAAGGCAACTCTCATCAGTATGTTTTCAAACGACTGATTCCATGATGTGGCAACCCCCATATGATAGTCTAGTACAAGCCATTGTCCTTCTTCCTTAAGTCCTATATGCTGATTAGTTCATCAGCATAATAAGACTATTCATTAGTCACTTTTGATGTAATTTGTGTCGGCAGCCAGTGAAAAGCAATGAAACAGTCAAAAATAGGTTCTAATCGGAGCTCAGTGCATATGGCGATCCTGGTGAGGGACGTGTACAAACCCTTCTCCGAAATATATGTCATGTGCGCTGATCTCACACGGCGTTACTTGTCTGGTCCGACTTTTTCCGTACTTTTCATTGGCTGTCAACACACAATATACGCACAGTATATACTTCAAGTTAGGGCTTGAAAGCAAATGCATGGTGTCTATAAAGTCGCTGTACACTTATTACAATTTCTAGTTAAATTACATCACATGAATTATGGCTATTTTTTGCAGAGATTTGTCTGACCTCGTAGACACTACATGTCTTAAGGAAACAAAACATTACTGCTCATGTTAATCGAGTAATGGTCAACGTGGCTAGTAGCAAAGCACACTTATTTCTTGGTCAGCGAATAAAAGTTAACTCTGAATCTAGCATGTATCTGCTGAGTCACTCAGTACACTGTAACATCGAAATATGTGGTGTTTCAATGACATCACATTGAGTACATATATTTCATGTCACTTTCAGTGCGCAGCAACTTTATAGACACCCTATATAAGAATATAGGACTTGCTCGGCAGTTTTCATTGGATCAGTAAGGGCAACAAAAAATAGCGACACTGTTACCTGATATACATGTCGTAAGAGACGACTAAACGTGCCTTGCGTGTTGAATTGACTATGCATTCAATATGGGTCAACATGACCCAAAATCCAAGTTGAAGTCGGATGGTAATTACGAAAGGCACATATATCGCAGCCATGTTGTAAACAATAAAAAGCACTCCGTTCTCTGAACATTTAATCTGAAAGAATTTGAAACTAAAAGCAGGAGATGAAGATGTAGGCTACATACCATCTGTTTCGTGATCTGATATATTAATGCTGTTATTTGTATGGCTATGGTTTTACCCCCTCTGAGTAGTATACCTTACAAAGCATTGTACAATGTTGGAAGAAATTCTTATGAAATAAAACTGGAAAAATCTACTTTGTGATAGTCTACAAGAGCCCAATTGTTTGTAAATTCTGGAAATCTAAATAAACTTCAGCAAAACGAAATACTATTTCAATTGTTTAAGGACGAACGTCTATATAATAAATAATAAACTTAATAGTAATTATTGATTCTTGATTAGAAACTGGCCTCACAGAACGTGGGGCATTCCCATAAGTCCTCCGCCCTCTGTTCCAGCAGCCATTCGACTCAATGGTGTTTCGAGTGCTGCCGAAACATACGTCGACATCAAGGCACAACTCTAGCCCCTGCGACAGGTTTCTTTGTTGTTCCGCCCACCCACGCAGTGCCCATAACTAATTCAAGCACAACGTCGGCCTGTCAGAACAACATGGTAACTGTTATCGAAGGTTACGGCTACGGGATTGTATAGATGACGTGCCATGAAGCTTCTATAAGACGATAACCTTAATATAAAGGCATGTCATCTACTAAGGTTTTCTGTTGCAGTCTAGTGAGCCATCTATGATACCCACAGACGCAACCGCATGCGCAATAATAATAATAATAAATAATAAACTTCTACATATTTAACTTCATTATATATAAACAATTTACATATTATATATTATTCTGTATACAGTATCAAACTCTTGTTAGGTATTTATATGCAATTCGGAGAAGATAATATCTCAGTTGGTCTATAGAAGTGGTCTCCAATATACTGATTGTGTTCCCAAGTGAGGTAGGAAAGGGTTTTCTATGAGGTCGCTAGTTAAATCATAAAATAAAATAAAAATTAATTTTAAAGCAATTTTCATTCTGTGTCTACTCCTCTTTGTTTCAGCATATCTCTGTGAGACGAGATTTTCATATCAACGCTTCGTCAATTGTAAGTCAAAGTAAAAAATAACTGATTACATTTTCTAAGTGCATGAGGTTGGTATTAACGATAACTAAACCGCAGCGGATTTTGAAACTTTTTAACACGTTTCACTCATCGCATTAACTATGGCAAAACGAACGGAAATAGAAATGTTAACAATATTTGTCAATAAAACATACTAGCAACGAGACACAGCGAGTTGTATCTAAAATAGATGTAATGAGTCTAAAAGTAACAGGATATGCTCAGAAGTCATTACACCAACGTTTGGATGAGACAAAGGGAAAAATGAATCAAGCGGGGTAGGTCATGAATGACAGAAGCTGAAGACACACTCCGAAGAGAATGTGAAATATTGAAGTAGGAAAGGGCAGTGAATGGGAGGAGGTAGACATTGAGAACAAATTACTAACGCAATAATTCAATTATGTGAAGTGTGTAGGAAATGAAATAGTATCATAGCAGAGGTTACAATCGAAACCACAAGTCACAATTATATACACAGAAGGCTCAGTCAACAGAAATACAGATAAATGTCGTTGGGGTTTTTTGCATACACAAACGGCTTGAAGTTGATTGAGAGTTCATCTGCATACTCCACTATCACATCGAGGAGGAGGATGAAGATAGAGTTAGTTACAGCAATACTAAGTTTGTTGAAAACTGATAAATAAACCCACTCGGTAATGCTCACAGATTCTAAAAGCATGCTGCGCAAGATATAATAGAACATGGTGAGAAAGGAATGGTTGCATTATTGAACAACTCAGTTGTACAGAGAATTAAATGGAAATACTTTCCAGATCCCGCTGAAGTCAGAGTAAACGAGAGAGCTGATTCATTGGCAAGCAATGCTGCTATTGACAGCACAGTATGATAAGCGATAACGCGAACTTATTTAAAGCAGTCATACTCGTAAATTCATTGCAAAATGAAGACATTGACAATGAGGCTGAAAACGTACACATACAAAGAATGTCAGAAATGGAAGTGATTAGAGAAGATGGAAGAAAATGTACTCTTTTTGGAAATAACCGAAGATCACGTAATCACCATCTGACTGGGACTTTGGGTCAACATATATTCGAATGCTGGAGCGGAAAACGGAATATGTTTTTGAAAGTTTAGTTGTGGTGTTGTTTTTTTTGCGCTGCTAGAAGCAGCCAGATTTACAGCAATACTTAGATCAACATTATGTTTCCTCCACGTTATAAAAATATATTCTCCCGTATATCACCTGCGCCTGTACTTCTAGTTTAGGGTGCACATAAAAGGTTGTTGTATTCTGTCCATGCATGTTGTAGAAGGTGACTACAGAAATCTGGGAGATGCGCTGATAACCTTTCACCTGTGAAAAAAATCATTGTCACTGCATGTCTCCCTTTGCTCTCTTATTTTTGTCTTTGTCAAGTGATCCCAGTGGATGAAGCAGGGATGCAGACCAGTAAACATTGCATCTTGGTCCTTTTGTGACAGATTTTTTGGTGGCAGGGAATGCTTATCACTGCAATAGACCTGACGGAGAATGATGAACTAGTTGGCCCAAACATATATGCTGCACTCCTTGCAGGGCATGCTTCTGAAAACAGCCACGCTCAAATGTCTCCCTTTGGGGACTAAACAAGCATCCATAAATCCTCCACCCTCCCCCCGTAACATGACCATGCTTTTAAGATAGCAAATTGTATGCATTTGATCAACACCTCCGTTACTGAACTAATGTGGATCTATGTTTTGTTTGTTTGAGCGCCACGTCGGTTACTGAACGAAAGTGGATCTATGTTGTGTTTGTTTGAGCGTCACCTCGGTTACTGAACTAATGTGGATCTATGTTTTGTTTGTTTGAGCGCCACGTCGGTTACTGAACTAAAGTGAATCTATGTTGTGTTTGTTTTAGCGTCACGTCTGTTACTGAACGAAAGTGGATCTATGTTTTATTTGTTTGAGCGTCACCTCGGTTACTGAACGAATGTGGATCTATGTTTTATTTGTTTGAGCGTCACCTCGGTTACTGAACGAAAGTGGATCTATGTTTTGTTTGTTTGAGCGTCACGTCTGTTACTGAACTAAAGTGGATCTATGTTTTATTTGTTTGAGCGTCACCTCGGTTACTGAACTAAAGTGGATCTATGTTTTGTTTGTTTGAGCGCCACGTCGGTTACTGAACGAAAGTGGATCTATGTTGTGTTTGTTTGAGCGTCACCTCGGTTACTGAACTAAAGTGAATCTATGTTGTGTTTGTTTGAGCGTCACCTCGGTTACTGAACTAAAGTGAATCTATGTTGTGTTTGTTTTAGCGTCACGTCTGTTACTGAACGAAAGTGGATCTATGTTTTATTTGTTTGAGCGTCACCTCGGTTACTGAACGAATGTGGATCTATGTTTTATTTGTTTGAGCGTCACCTCGGTTACTGAACGAAAGTGGATCTATGTTTTGTTTGTTTGAGCGTCACGTCTGTTACTGAACTAAAGTGGATCTATGTTTTATTTGTTTGAGCGTCACCTCGGTTACTGAACTAAAGTGGATCTATGTTTTGTTTGTTTGAGCGCCACGTCGGTTACTGAACGAAAGTGGATCTATGTTGTGTTTGTTTGAGCGTCACCTCGGTTACTGAACTAAAGTGGATCTATGTTTTCTTTGTTTGAGCGTCACCTCGGTTACTGAACTAAAGTGCATCTCTGTGTTTTTGGTTTTTTTAACGTCACCTCGGTTACTGAACTAATGTGGATCTATGTTTTGTTTGTTTGAGCGCCACGTCGGTTACTGAACGAAAGTGGATCTATGTTGTGTTTGTTTGAGCGTCACCTCGGTTACTGAACTAAAGTGGATCTATGTTTTCTTTGTTTGAGCGTCACCTTGGTTACTGAACTAAAGTGGATCTATGTTTTCTTTGTTTGAGCGTCACCTCGGTTACTGAACTAAAGTGCATCTATGTTTTGTTTATTTCAGCGTCACCTCGGTTACTGAACTAAAGTGGATTTATATTTTTGTCAGAAAGACTATGGGCTGCTAAGAGCTACCTGCTCACGGCTAATTGGATTATTTCATCATGAAAATAAATTATGTTTTAGTGGGACAATGAGCACGTTAGCATTCTTTGCACTTGATATGTCATTTATAATTGGCATCTACTGATAAACACAATCAAATCTGATCAATATTTTAACATCTTTCTGCATTTGCAACAAGATTTTATGTGTATTTTTTCTATCGGCGTCCCACTACTTCACCTTATCGTGTTATAGTCTGCAGGAAGAGTTGTATAAACTGTTTAAATGAAGGGATAAAATCTCCATATCGGGTAACAGCCCTAAATATGAAATGCGTGGCTGTGGTAACACGGGGTAAATTATCATAATAGACACAAATAGGTATAAGTTACCAAAATAAGTCGATAAAACATCTTAACAACGAGACACAGTGGCAGACGACGTTTCGCTTCCTATCACAACCAAGTGTGTCTCTATGTAAGATCTATTTAGTGAGGTATTTTGTATGTCCTGATGAAGGCTTTTTTAGTCGAAACGTTGTCTGTTACTGTGTCTCTTTGTTAGGTTGTTTTGTCGACTGTTTAAATGATGGTCGTAGTAGCTGCAAACTGCAATGTTGGATATATAATTCCCCCTGCGAAAGAGGTCCAAATCCTTACCGTGATCAGTGCCCGTGCCTTCAGAATTATGGGACTCCCTTCACATAATCGAGTATTGTTATTAAGTGCTATGCAACTGTATAAATCACGTGGGCAACCATTTTGAATATGCGGTCTGGCTTGAGTTTTTGTCTGTGGTATGGAGTAGAGGAAGGAATTTATTTATTTTTTCTTAATTTTTAGCGACATGAAGCTCTGCTGAGTTTTATTAACTCGAGAGGCCGGTGTATAGAACTATATATAATATTATTAAATAAGCCTGGCAAACAAGTAAAAATAACGTTATGGTAACGATTTGCTCCCGTGGGCACTTTTTTTTACACAGCCCTTGTGTAAATTTACACACAGAAATCTTAATCTCTTGTATGTGTTTTCCAGTTTTGTGAGTATATTTAGGGTCAATGAATGGTATAATTAAAAAACATCGAGGAGTAATATTGTTTTGTTTTTTTTATATCAGAAGTTAGCAGACGTTTTTTTTATATCAGAAGTTAGCAGACGTTTTTTTATATCAGAAGTTAGCAGACGTTTTTTTTTATATCAGAAGTTAGCAGACCTTTTTTTTTCCTTGCGATTTTTTAAATAAACTCTTTGATGCTTCGTAATTGTAAATTCTTTTACACGTGTTCATTGGCAACCTTGTTTCTGTTTGTGTTGTTTGTTTTTACAAGTAGGCCTAATGGTACGAGGTAGGTAGGTAAATAGATAGACAGACCTACAGACAGACAGACAAACCAGACCAGAACACACGAACAGGCCAGACAGACACACAGACAGATAGGCAGACAAGCAGATATTAGATTAGACTAGATTTAGAGTCAGTTTCAGATTCAGATATGAGATCAGATTAGATAGATAGAATATGTATATTAGATATATTTGACAGATAGACATACACAGACATCAGAACAGGACCAGAACTGGAACCAGGACCAGACAGACAGACATGACGGGATAGGACAAGGCAGAACAGGACAAGATAGATAGACAGGTAGACCAGACCAGACAGATAGCTAGATGGATTATACAACCATTTGTGTCATTTTTTAATTCTTGTATTTATTCTCAGCCTTTTTTCTATAACGCGGTTCTCAACTTCTTTTGGCATGTGACTTCATTTTAGAACACATATTCTTCTTCCGTACTTTCCCCACTGATATCTAAAACACATTCACCAAAATTATTGTTGTTTATTATTCTACTGATTTCCTTTTTGTAACCCCCATGGACGGGTTTATGACCCCCCCCCCCGCCCACTCCAACCTATTTTCAAAATGTATCTCTATGGTCTCCCTGCATGTCTTTATGACCCTCGAGAGACATATGGCCCACACTGATAGCCGCTGTTCTAGAATACTACTTTGATCTCTAGACATCCTGCCCGGTTCTTCGTATTTGTTCTCCGTGGCTCTCTGCTGTTTTCTAAGACTGACTTTATTTAACACTTTATTTAAGTACTTTCTATGTCTTCCATGTACAACTTTTAGCTAACACACATACAGATGTTCATATTCCATCTTTCCAGCGTATGTTGCTGGTTTATAATGTCGCTGATCGCAGGCGATGATAATACTATTTTCAGACTTGTTTTGTTGCATTTCTCTGATAATACTATTTTCAGACTTGTTTTGTTGTATTTCTCTGATAATACTATTTTCAGACTTGTTTTGTTGCATTTCTCTGATAATACTATTTTCAGACTTGTTTTGTTGTATTTCTCTGGTGTGTGCGGAAATAACTAAACAGTTGAATACTGGAATAGGTACCCCTGCCATATTTACGTGTATAGTGTTAGGGTTCAGGCTAAAGAGATTCCCCTGCCATATTTGTAGCACGTATAGTCAGAGTTGAACATATGTGTGTGTTTGTTTTGTCCTTTCGGGCAGAATATTTTATTAGTGTCTCTGAAAGTTGATGCTTCATAGGATGCAAGCAGTTGTGCTGGTATTGTCGAGGTCACTTTGGGCGATCATGGGCTACGGATTCCAAGACGTCAAAGTTAAAGCTCTTTTAAGATTTTTAAGACGATTCGATGGATTCGTCGAAGTGTTTCTCCTGTATATTTGCCACTTTTTATCCTTTAAGGAACTCACCATACAACAGATATTTTTGGGATGCTTTTGGCAGGATAGCGCACATGTCCGGTCCATCTCCGTTGGACTTCTTGGGCATTGCATGAATGCTTGTCTAGTCAAAACTTCAGTATTAGATTATTGATTCTTCTTGATACTTGATTAGAAACTGGCCTCACAGCACGTGGGGCATTCCCATAAGTGATCCGCCCTCTGTTCCAGCAACCATTCGACTCGATATAGTGTTTCGAGTCCAATGCTGCCGAAACAGACGTCGACATCAGGGCACACCTCTGACGCCTGCGACAGGTTTCTTTGTTGTTCCGCCCACCCACGCCGTGCCCATAACTAGTTCAAGCACAAAGGTCGGGGTGTCAGAACAACATGGTAACTGTTATCGAAGGTTATGACTACGGGATTGCATAGATGACGTGCCACGATGCTTTTATAATAAAATAACCTCAATATAAAGGCATGTCATCTACTAAGGTTTTTTGTTGCATGGTTGGTTTTGTCTAGTGAGCCATTGGTGAGACCCACAGACGCACCGCATGCGCTTCAGTATTGGATACTTTATCCAACGTTACATAGCAAGATTTTGGATTGATAAATAATACCCAACATCACTGATAACATAAAGATGTGTAAGATGATGAAGACAAAAAACAATATCTAAGAAGTGAGACCATTACTGTGCAATAGATACTGCCTAAGAAAAAAATAGAAAGATTCTGCATTAAATCAATGAAAAGTGATTTTTTGCTACATAATACACAAAATAAAGAGTAGTATTCTAGTAGACGATTGGAACGTGTACATAAATAACAAAACTTCACAGTTGTTTCTGTACATTTTATTTCATTTGCATACTTTTGTCAATTATTTTTATTTGAATAAAAATTACGCAGGTCAATAGGTCTTTTAAACAGGTCAATATGGATGTCAGTTTTATTTTTGCGTAAACTATCAGATCTCAACTTTAACGTGTTAAAAATCCGAAGATATCAGGTCTGAATATCATAGTACTTCATCTTATCTCTCTCGGTGATGAACCATCAGTGATTTGTGATTAACTGAACCGACGAATGTACACTCCGGCTGTCCCAAAAAGTGTTTCGTCTCTTTCAATAATTGGTGAAGGGTGTGTGTGTTGATTGTTCACGCTCCCTGATCCTATCCCTTAAGTGTTCTCCTTCACCATCTCCTCGATCAATTCCAAATTTCTTCAATTTCGAGTAAAAGGCTCGTCCACACTGGTGTCGACGCCTAAAAGACACATTCATAGGGAATTCAAAATGCCCCCCCCCCTTAGCCATGGGCTCCTACATTGCAACATACATCAAGATAGAACATGCGACTCCTCCCCCCCCACCTTGATATGACTAAATAGTATTTTTTTAAAGACTAAATCAACTATATCTCCCGTTCATGATTTACAGACTCTCTCCCCCCCCCCTCCATTTGCAGAAGATTATGCAGGCTCTCGTGTCCATTATTACATGTCTTGACACCTGTGCTCGTGAATCCAGTATTTTAACTCTCTCATTACCCTTCTGTTGTGCGCGAGTATTTTATATTTAATCATATTGTCAATATTGTGCATGGTGTCTACCGGGTCACTGTGCACACGTTTACATTGGTAGTGACGCTACGTCATAGGAGTTATGAGTATTTACGAGCGTAGGGATCTATTTGACGTCAGTTCGTAGCGACCTTATAGGCACCCTATATTATTCCCCCTTCATTGTTGAAGTGACGATCTTGTATACTGTTATTATGCTAAATGCGGTTATATACTTCACAACACTCTTTGTGTGTGTCATGTGACGTATTCCTTCCAGAACGTTGTCTTCCCAATGAACTCTCTGAACCTCTCTCTGTCTTGGGCGATGTGGCTTGCATTTTCTAGCGATGTATTCATATTATCTTTAATGTCGTCAGTCCATCGTCTTCTTGGTCTGCCCCTTCTCCTCTTCCCAGGTACTCTTCCCTCCATTATTTGTCTTTCTAAACAGTTATGTCTCTTTATATGATCAAATAGGCGTAGTTTTCTTTTTATAGTAGTTTTTATAGACACTCTTTGTAGTGCACGCTATTCTCAAGTTAGTGGCCAACCTTGTCTACTGTGGAAGAGCTCGTGTTTAAAGATTCTCTAGAGGTAGAAGCAGGTGATGTTAAACTTGTGTTGAGTTGTAATGTGACAGTTATCGCTGCTGGTGATGTAGATGTTGTCAATGCAGTTGTAGCATCATCATCAATATCCAAGTCGAATGTGCTCGGGGGAATTGATCTAGTATAGAGATTGTAGAATCTCTGCCAATATGTCATGAATATATTGCTCATACTGTCTTCAAAGTCCAGGGATGACCGCTCCTCTGCAGGTTGTGTTGCTTCTTCACGATCGGCAGGAATATGATTAAGAGAACCGACGTGTAGATTATTTTGAGCCACATGCCCAAAATAATTTGAAAATCCATTTAGATGAGACATAAAAGAATGTCCATCGAACACACTTTGATCATTTTTAAGAAAATCGGAGTGATGTGGGTCTTGGCTACTTCTATTATTGTGTTGAGAATATTGTTCACTATCGTTAGGATAAGGGTTAGGGTTAGGGTAAGGATCATGAGATGTTGAATCAAATTGCATTGAACTAACTCCACTGGTGTGTAGATCTCCGTTCACAGATCTCTGCGGTGAACTATGGATAACTGATTCACTAGTTTGTGTAGACGTCTGCTCGTTAACGAAGGCCTCTTTATTATGTGTGTACCAACCTTCATTATAATTATTTCTCTGAGTCTGAACATTATTTTGTGGTTGAGCGGTAAAAGACTTTGACTCATGATTTGTTGAATTTACCTTGTACCAGGTTTTACCAATTTGGCGTTTGTGTCGGTTTCCTGAAGTTTTATTAAGTCTGAGCTCCCTCAGGCTTTTTACAATCAAATTTTCCCTTTTCATGATGTCTTTATCTGGACTCTTTTGTCGGTCGTGAAATCTCTTTGCTTGTTTGCTTAACCGGCCATCATCAACAAACAGTGGAATTAAACGTTTTATGTGCAACAGTTTAAATGGAGTCTCCATCTTGGAAATTTTACTTTCTGACGATTTTTGGTGTTGTGCTGGAGCGCTTTCATTTACAAAGTCAAATGCATTTGTCCGCGTAAAACCTATGCCATGTTCTATTGCCTTGATGTCATGTTGAACTGCTGTGATAACATCAGACTTGTGATAGTCTTCATGATGTTCATCGCCGCTATTACCTTGATCCTTGTCTTGAGATTTATCACGATCATCATTAGCAACATTTAGACTATGTGTGTCGCTTTCATGCTTGGTATTATCATCTGTGTCAGACAGTACGTGGACTCCACTTTCATAATTGGTATTATCATCTGTGTCAGACAGTACGTGGACTCCACTTTCATGCTTGGTATTATCATCTGTGTCAGACAGTACGTGGACTCCACTTTTATTCATATTTGTGCTTCGTGCTTCTAAAATGTTCTCATTACGTTTACTGTCAACATCTTCGCTACTCGAAGAACTGTCTCCAGCTGATGTCGGAGTATCATCAGTGAAATCTGTAATGTAATCTTGTGTAATACTATTCACTTCACTTTTAGCTTCACTTCCAATATTTGTCTTTAAACTTCCAGAGTAAACATTCCTTTCAAATAAAGCTCTCCCTCTGTTATTTAAAGCATGCAAATCTTCAGCAAAACTCAAATTATTAGATAACTGGGTCAATGTTTCAGCCAACGAAACCCAATCTACAACTGAATTTGTATTACCATTAAGCAGCATGCGGAGCTGTGTCCATTCGGTTGAAGTGTTTCCTGTTTGAGAACCATTGTTTATAATTTTGTCTATCACAACGTCATCAAAATTTTGTGTTTTTGTTTTTTTAATGTCTGGCACACTATATCGTGTGTGCGTTGTACTGTCTTGTTGTGGCAGTGCGTAATTGCTGCTTACTTTAAAGTCTGTTCGTGCAATGATACTGTTAACGTCCATTTTTGCAGGTGAATTGTCATTTATTGTATTGAGAGATTTTCCAAAGACCATCTCTTTTGAAATATTTGTTTCATTTGGAGATTTTTTTAAGTGTTCAAAACTGCTTCCAGCAGAAATATTAACATTACGAAATCCTGTTTCCTTATCTGCAGGTAATCCTTTTATTGTAGCAGAAGTCTGCGATATGTCCATATTGTCTGCATGTATCCATATAAGTTTGTTTAGTTCAGTGTCCACATGGTTTATTACATCATCTGTATTAGCCGGATTTTGTGCTTGCTTCTCTTGCTGTTGTAGCTTTGTGCTTAATTCTGATAACAAGTCAGCAATAAGAACATCGTAGGCTTCTTCATTCGCTGTTGTTCGTGTAATATTTGTTTTTTCTCTTGGTGTCATTATGTGGCTGACATTTTCATAAATTGTACTACTATTGGCTAATGGTGAGTTATATTTCAACACGTTCTCTTCGTTTCCAGTGAAGGCTGACATGTTCATAATTACAGAGTCCATTCTTGTTTGGTAAATGTTACTTTTGGAAGGAAAACTGTCATTTTTACGTCCGCTTTCATAGTCTGTCGATCCAACCAGAACAGCTGAGCTTTTGTCTGTCGTTTCGTTTATATAACTAAATATAGTGACTGATTTATTGTCATTAAAAGCATTGTTGTCAACCTGTCTTTTTCGTCTAATTTCATGGGCTAATGTTTCCGCGCTTGATTGCACTAATTGCGCAACAGATATATGCATATCTTCCTCACCAGGAATGAGCATCTTGCTTGTGTTGGGCTCCATAAGATTGTTAATCTGTGAATCAATAAAATATATGATTATTAATTTGTCAACAATATAAAATAACTGTTAATCTTTGAACTACGAGGTAGATAAGTTTTTCTATTTGTATATATATATAGTACAATTTTTTATTGGGAAAAATGAAATACATAAGATTGTTAATCTATTACTATTACGTATATAATATTGTTAATCTATTACTAATACGTATATAATATTGTTAATCTATTACTAATACGTATATAATATTGCTAGTCTATTACTATGACGTTATAATATTGTTAATCTATGAACAATTTAGCTGAGTAAAATACTTATATTGAAGTTCGTAATATCTTACAAGGCACAAGCATTCGCGCCGCATGTAATGAACAGTTAATGTCCCTTCTTTTGAAACATAATTTAATAAAGGTAAAGATAAGTTGAGTTGTGAACCAGTGTTATAAGACAATCTTTCCCATAAATGCCCAGCTGCCTAGCAGGTGGTTGGTTGGTTGGTTGGTTGCTGATCCAGCGGTCCATGGGCTCATGCCCTTTGACCCAACTTTGCTGGGGAGTCTGTGGATTTTCGTCCCACCCCGGGCCAGAGCCAGCGAAAAACTATCACACTACTAGGAAGGAGGGTTTCAACCTATGAACTGCTCCGAGCCACTGCAGCCAAGATAGGGTTCACTGTGCTCATTCCCCGCCACCAATTGACTACTGGTTATGCCGAACTTCTCTATTGCTCCAGGCATGCAACCAAATGTTCAAGTCAAAAGGATCGTCACGTCCTGAGTCACTGTGCCTCTATGATGGACCTCAGCCATAGGAAAAACAGTGCTGTCAGTTTCCTCCTCCCCGCTGCTGCGCAGCAAATCTCTAGCTCTCTCCCATAAACAAATAAAGGAAAAGAATACAACATGGCATAAAATACATTGTAACAAAAAAATTAAAAGTATGAGAGGCATAATTGTATAGATGACATGCCATGAAGCTTCTATAATAGATAACTTCAATATAACGGCATGTCATCTACTTAGGTTTTTCTGTTGCATGGGTGGTTTGTCTAATGGGCCATTGGTGAGACCCACAGACGCAAACCATGCGTATAGCAGGCGGTTAAAACTGTCTAACTTGAGTTGCCTACTTCACTTGTAACAATGGCGCAATTTTTCGACCTTCCCAGAATATGAGCTCTGGTTCCTTGTTGCTGAGTGAACCACAGAAGTTAGTAGGTAGTAAATGAGTTTGCCTCTCTTATGGAGAGGTGTGTCCCTTTCAACCAGCGGAGAAGAAGGTCCATTTTGGTTATATCAGGACACACTACCATAAAATATTAGAGGTAACAAAGACCTCAAGATGAGTATTAGTATACTACAGAAGTAATTTCTGGTTCAAACCATTTATAATGGTTGAACTCGGAACCCGAGTCTGCTGGTCGGCTTGTGAGTGGCGTAACACTACACCTAAAGGTAAAGGTAGATCCTATGGCAGCAACCTGCTGTCGAGGAAGATAACTCTACATGTACTAAGCCGCAGCAATTATTCGGTGTGGTAGCCAGTTCCCTTCCTTGCTGTCTTTACCTCCCTTAACTCATGCGCCAGGTACTCATTTACAGTTGAGTCGACTGGTGGTGTGGTCTTGTCAAGCTAGAAATCACAACCCGGATTTTTTTTTTGTCCAGACGTGGTTTCGAACCTGGCACGCTGAAATCCCCGTAATAGCTGCAAACTCACTACTGCGCTCCTCAACACTACACCTGCTCCCTGTTCAAATAAAGTCCCTTTCATGACATTAAACAGATGGGGGGAATGAGTATTACGACAACATGTTTCTATGACCTGCAGCTAAAAGGAATGTGGTCAGAATCACGCCAACCGCCTCTATTTTTGTTATGGTACCAATTTTCTGAGAATTAGTTGACCTGAAAGTCGTTTTTGACAATTCAACAAGCAAGGGAACCTGGAACCCAGTAGTAAATAGCTAAATCACCATTAGATGAGCTATCGCTGTTGCATTGAAATATGTTGTCATAAAAATCACACTAAATGCCCAGCTAACGCGATACAAACATTTCATATTCTTCTTCGTCTTCTTCTTCTTGTGTTCATACTCAAACGGTCTGCATATTAGTTTGATGTAGTCAAGAGAGCGGACATTTTTATTACATATTTAGACTGCGATATCTCATACATACGACAATGGCATCTGAATCACTATGACATTCTATGAGATGGAACAGACAACCCAATCCCTAAAACCTATTTAATGGTCTGTTACGACATACATGGTAGGTAACAGTGTTGCTATTTTTTACCCCTTGCAAAACCCGACAAAACATGACCGATAGAAATAGGTTTTTGTATCCTAATCAGGATATAGCCATCAACCCTGAATTTTTGCTTTTACTGATTTTCTCTGCAGTATTTTCGATTAGCAGTATGCCAACGCCAGTGTGTTGCCGGGCCCGAAAGGGGAGCAAAGAATAGCAACACTGTTTACCTTCCACGCATGCCGTAAAAGGCGACTACGGAGGTTATGGGATTGAGTTGAATGTCCCATCCCATATAGGGTCAGCTACCCAAAGCCATGCTAAAGTCGGATGTGTCAGTCGAAAGTCGCAGATATCGCAGCAATTATGTAAACCATGACACAACGTATTCCGTTCTCCGAACTACATCCTGCTAATCTGCAGGAGTTTGAGAACGAACGCAGAAGAAGAAGAAGAAGCAGTATGCCATTATTTTATGAATGTCCCATATACACAATATCCTACTTTGAGATTTGAGCTTGTTACCTCGAACATCACAGAATTCGCTCTGAACCACAGAGTCAGATATTTCAGTAACAAAAAGTAATATAAGCAATGTAACATTTCAAGACAAAACATTTTGGTAATTACTGAGCAATTTACCATTCCTGTATGTCGTTCTCCTGTACTTTCCAGCCCTTGTTGGTTTTCAGCGTGTTCCAAAAATGGTGATGAATGCTGCTCTGGACCAGTGAGAGGGCCTCCGTGGCTAATTACTGGCTCCTGACGAAGTTTAACTCTGAGAGAGAGTGTCTCCGGATGAAGTTTACTGTCAGAGATGTCGAAATTATAGTAAGCAGGTGATATTTCTAGGGGCTCATAAATCGGTGGACGTTCAAATATAGATTCGGTCTTCTTTCTGGGTGTAATGTTGATCTGCGTCAATCCAAGAAGACGAGGCGAAGGATTTCTGACAACTGATTGACCCAAACGAGAAGCTATACGTTGTACTGCGTCATAGAAGCGAGCTTGAGTATTGAGTGGTCTATGTGCTAGCAGTGGCTCAGACCATTGTGGTCTCTGTGAGCTAGAAAATGGAATATCTGCAGGTTGTGTGTTTATCTGCAATGGTGTTCTGTGATCGGGGTATTCTTCACGACTGTTGCTTCCTACTCCTTCACTACTTTCTTCATTACTATCTGCCATTCCTTCTGATGTGCTTCTGCCAACTTCCTGTCTAGTAGAAACAATGTTGATCACCTTATTAAGTCCAGACATTCTATCGTGGGTAGCTTGAACAGGGCCAATTTTCATTTCTCTACCAGTTGCTCGTCTATTGTTAAAGTTATTTGCTTCAGCTATGCCAAAATTGTCAACAGGAACAGTAACCAATTTCATATCATCCAAGACATCATCATTATCAGCGCTTGTGCTGTCGCTGTCATGAGATTCATTGACGACGCTGGTGCCACCGGTTTCGGAATCACTAGGAACAGGATTTGCTGCATTATTTGGATTGTTGTCGACGCCGCTAGGCTGAAAATAATAAACTATAATTTTTATATCCATAACTAAGAGTGCATACTGTTTGAAATTTGGGTGCAAATATATCTTTCATGTGTTTACGATGAATGTTTAATCTATCTGCAGCCTCTGAAGCCATACATCGATTCTTAAAAATATTCGATGCAATTTGCACGACTAGAATGTGCCTGTTTCCGGGATGCGATATGTGGAGATGCTTCGGTGTTAGCGACTAATAGTGATATTCACACTAAAACACACACAAATTACGGTACGGATAAGCTGGATTATAAACCATCGTCATAGAAAACGGTTTCCCATTAGTGCTGAGATGCATAAATCAGTTGTTTACCAGAAATCGTCTGACTACCTTCGCCTACCGCACTTGTTCAGCAGCGATGGCGTAATTCCTCGACCTCCCCAGAGCACGAGCCGTGGTAACCTACTTTCTGATTGCTTGATGAACCATGCGATAATTTTGTATTTTAAGTCACAAATAACGAGTGGACTCGATAACCAGATTTGCTGGTCGTCGGCGAATGACAACATTAGACTACACGAGAGGAGTGTATATCATAGTTCATCATATCGGAGGGCCACTCAGCAACACAACCTCTAAATTTTATAAATATTAATCCATACATTTCTTTGATGGACACGTTTTCAATGGAGCAATTGTTCACCGTGTATGCGCCTGTTGGACGAGGACACCGTGGTCGACGTTACTGTTATGAAGAGATTGACAGAGTTTGGAATTGCTTGTATGGATATTAGATGATGGCAACAGACATACTCCCGTTCAGTAGACGTTACATAGCAATTAACATAATAATTGCTCTTTCGAAGGCGGATATGGCGTGTCATTTGGGTAAATAAATTTGCGAAACAACAGATTAGGACTATTGTCCTGCCACAAGATAGACCAAGCAAGAGTTTGAGAAAGTACCAACAAATGTAGAGATTTGCGAGTAGGGGGGGGGGGGTGGGGTACGATGCGAAATATATAAAATATACGACTACGAGAACTATCTGCTATAATAATCTTCCCCATCTACTAAAAGATATAATAATCTTCCCCATCTACTAAAAGATATAATAATCTTCCCCATCTACTAAAAGAGATGATAATCTTCCCCATCTACTAAAAGATATAATAATCTTCCCCATCTACTAAAAGATATAATAATCTTCCCCATCTACTAAAAGATATAATAATCTTCCCCATCTACTAAAAGATATAATAATCTTCCCCATCTACTAAAAGATATAATAATCTTCCCCATCTACTAAAAGATATAATAATCTTCCCCATCTACTAAAAGATATAATAATCTTCCCCATCTACTAAAAGATATAATAATCTTCCCATCTACTAAAAGATATAATAATCTTCAAACCTAGTATTCATATTGTGTATACATGTTGACAAAAAAGCACTATCTCTCATTTCGAACACTAAGTTCGCTGTACCAATGAACTCAAACGTAATACGCGTAAAGAACAAAGCTAATGCTGATAGATACCAAAGGTTGTACAGTAACCATTTGATATAAATGATATACTCTCATAACAGCCGTTATTGACGATCGATCAACCTATACGATTTTACCAACAGAAAAACAGACGGTATCAATTTTCTTGATTGCTGATAGACAAATGTATAAATGGCAGTTGCAGAAACGCAAGGAGAAAAAATAGTGAACCTGCTAAAATAGAGTAATCATCGAATGAATTAATAATGAAACATTACTATTTCTATCCCACTTGTTAATTTGACCTTTGTACAAGGGGTCAGAGGTAACAGGTTAACCAGTGATATCAATGGTCAGCTTTGTCTGCCAACAGGAGAACTTTTAAGATTTTCGGGGAGATCCAGTGCTCTCCATTTGAACTAAACTATAACCGTGCCAAATTTCGTCCGTAAACGTAATGTAGTTCAGGAGCCAATAGCGAATAACAAAAACACAGAGTTGCGTAGTTGTTAATTTATATCTACAGATATAATTTGGAGAAACATTATTCATTCGCTGGTGACTAAATTTGTAGACGCAAATTTGCATTATTCGTTCTTCACGAAACAATAAAAATACATCATAATCAAAATGACGCAAGTAACACAAGTTCAATTTTACGTTTGATTGTTTCCTTATGCGGAACCAGTATGTCAACTATTAAGCAAGGTATCATCGGATGTGGTGGTCATGGTGCTGATGAAGGAGGTGGTGGTTGTTGTGGCGGCGGTATGAAAATATTTTATTTGAAGTAATATTTCATGAAAGTTACACTTTTTCAAAAACAATGAAAGCAATTAATATTTTTTTCACAATATGAAAGAAATTGGTACTTTCTCATAATATGAAGGAAAAATACTTTTTCACAATATGAAAGAAACTGATACTTTTTCACAATATGAAAGAAACTGATACTTTTTCACAATGTGAAATAAACTATTTTTTTAATATGAAACAAAAAAAATTGTTTATATGAAAAACAGTGATGAATCTGTCCAGAAAGTATGTCAACAGTTGGTAGAAGAGAGGTCTGGAAAAGGTTTTACAGCTGTTGACAAGGGGGGTGTTGACAAAAGTTGACCTCACTAAAATTGTTTTATATACAAACTAAATTGTTTGATTTTAAACACATTTTCGGTAAATCTGAAATAAAAATAATCATAGTCTTAAAAATATTTTTTGGGAATGGGGGAGGGTCAAACTAATTTTTGACATTTCTTCTTCTTCTTCAGTGTTCATTCACAAACTTCCATTGAATATCGCTTGTAGCAGGACCATGGTCCTATTAGATTTTAAGCAGGATGTAGACCAGAGAATGGAAATCCGTTGTGTCGCCGTTTTATTTGCGCCAATGGCCCGACACATGTCTTCGGCGGATATTTTTTTTACATGATTAGTCAGAGTGGGGTGGTCCCCTAAATTCTTGGTATTTTGGCATTTTGTTGACCAATATGGTGGGGTCAACAAATGGGCAAAAAAATTTTGACGTGTTTATGGATAGATAGATACTGTTTGAAACTGAAAGACAGTGATACAGTTTGAGGGGGAAAAAGACGATACTGTTTGATACTGAAAAAAAATGTGATTTAAACATGTGCAATGTAGATCACACTATTTGAGAACACAAAGAAAGGCAATCATATTTATGAAAAGCACCGTAATAATATCTTTGGGAAAGTGATAACACAAATAAAATGTCACTTTAGCCAAATCAAAATAGTAACATTTATAAAATGGAAAAAGTAATTACCTGTTTCAGAATGTCCTCTAGTAGTAGTACAAGGAGTTCTTGCAATTGCTCGAGATTGAAGACTGATCTCTGAACTGTCAAGAAGCTCTGGATTAGGCTGGTCAAACTCTCCTCCAACCTAAGCAAGCTTCCATTAATGTTTTCCAATGTGATGTTATTAGTAGAGATAGCTACAGGATTACGCAGTGCTCCAGCAGACTCAGGACCTCGCTGGATTAAGCTTGCTAACTTTGCTTCATTTTTTGGTACTTCGGGATTAACCGGAAACCTCCTAGAACCTACAGCCAGTTCTTGCTGTGTTGCTGTCGGGAATGCGATTAAAATCAGAACAAGGCAGAATTCATGTCTTTTCCACTCAAACGTTGCTGATTTCATCTCTCAATTTGGTTAAATTTATATATTTTTATACAGGTTCACTGTACCTAGTCAAAGAAAATTGAATTTGTCACAATATAACTGGTGAGTCAGCCAAATTGTGCACTTGAATAAGTAATTTATGTAAATTTATCGAAAATGAATTAGTAAAGCATGAATTAGCAAAAAAGCAAGTTTATTAAAAAAAAGTACACATGAATAAGTTTGTCGAAAGTACACATGTACAATTTAATTAAGTTTATCACAATCACACATGATTACGTTAATTAAGTTTATCAAAAGTACACATAAATGACAACAAACCGAATAGTTAATCCTTCTTTTGAAAAAAAAATAAAGTTAAGTAAATTAAGTAAGTTTATCGAAAGTACACATGAATAGGTAAACTATGTTTATCACAAGTACACATGACGAGGTAAAATATGTTTATCGAAAGTGCTATGAAGATAAGTTTACACAATTAAAACGTCGAAGTTAATTATCAGATTCAGTCACTATTATAATGAATGTTGGTCTTTTTATGGGGATTTTTTTTCTCCCTACATTTGACTTGTGTGAACTAACAGCAGTGTGAGTTCACTTCTTGAACGGTGCACACAAAAAAAAACCTGATTTAAAGGACTTATCTCTTGGTCGCAGGGTAACTAGACTGAAAGAAGGTTCCGACGACGGCACAGTTAATACTGCGTAAATTTAGTGAACTGATTACCTTAGTGTTTTTATGACCAGTGGAAATGGAAGAAAGTTTGGTCGCAAGAATATGGGAAGTCATACATAAAGGGGAAGGGTAGAGGCTTAGAGGATCTTCTGCTTCCTTTATTGTCTGTGTACAAGCAACTTCGTTTATTGGATGCATATCTCTTTATTGATAGGTGGCACAAATTTGAGCTTTGCTTATATGATGGGGAAACTTTACACTTGTTGCCATTAGGGGAAACTTAAAACCCTTTTTTTCCGTGAAGGACAAGTACATATTTTTTTTAAATTAGTGGCAATTTGTTACTTTATTCTTAAGATGGGAAAAGATTCACTTTATTTATATAAGAGGAAATTTATGTTTAACTCAAAAGATGGACAACTTTTCAGTTTGTTGTCATGTGAAACAATTTTACCGTGTTCCGACATAAAGGACAATTTTACGGTTTTCTGACATAATGGACAATTTTACGGTTTGCTGGCATAAAGAATAATTGTATGGTTTTTTGGCATCAGGGACAACTTTACGCTTAGTTAGCAATGAGGGAAAATTGTACAGATCACTAGCATGATGCTTCGGGTATTTTGGCACTGTTCTTTGCGGACGTCGACGTTGTAAGATCGGTGCATATGTAGTGCAGATCCGTTTTATATCATTTCTGATGGACACTAATACTATTGGCAATGGCTTTACATGTGAAACACATAACGCTATGTACGTTGTCGTTTTTAAACGATTTCATGTGAAATATATAGGTGTAACTGAAAAATGACTAAGTGATCATGTCTGCCAACATCCTCATGCCATTAACCATAAATCATTTACTCATGTTGCTATGTATTTCAATGTATCTGATCATCTTCATCTCTGCTTCATTCAGCCCAGTACATTAAAATCTTGCTAGACTGATGATAAAGAAAAGTCATCATCAGGTGCCATGCCGGCTGGCGTAGGCGATCATGGATCTCCACGGCTCTCTATCTTCAGTATTATGTATCAGAAGCATTGTTGTTTTCCTGCTGTGCCAGGTTGCTAAAGTATCTAACTTTTTCTCACGTTTTAAACCTCTGTTTGTTGCCTTCAATCTTCTACGGTTTGCTGATAAACGGTTTACAGTTTTACAGCCTGTTGTGACTGTGTTCTGCAAACCTCCTTGTCTCATAACGTGATCAAAAAATGAATATTGTCTTTTCCTTATATTATTGATAAAGCTCCGTTTCGCATTTACCTTTTTCAACACTTCCACATTAGTTTTCCTGGCAGTCCATGGTATTATCGGCATACTTCTAAACTAAGTACGCTCTTGAATATTGTTTTATATTGCTTTGTGGTAATCTTAAGCCATTTTTCATTAATACAAATTATTAGTTTATTTAGATTTGTAGTGAATTCTTTGTTTTGCTGTCATTCGTGATGTATTGTCATTCTATTTATTATCAAATCCTAGCTGTTTTACGTCGTTCTCATTCCATATGTGTATAATGTGCATCTCTCGATAATACGCCAGGTAAATGTGTATGTACGTCATTGTTGTCTTGATTGTTTTGTTTATTTAAATGTCTAGTCACTTTCTGATAATAAACATTATTTTTACGGTTTGTTTTGTATTTTTCTTGATAAAGAGCTTGTGGCTGAAACGTTCATTTAATATGTCTTATTTACTGCGGAATGAATTTTTTCATATCTATTAGTGAGATATGCTATTCATTCATTTCAAGCTGACCACCTCATATTTTGCGTAAGTAAGTATTGTTATACAGTGTTACTGAAGCCTTACTTGCTATTGATTACAATGAGGAACAACTTTACAGCTTGGGGGCATGAGGGATAACGTTACAGTGTGGTGGCATGAAAATAACTATACGGTTTGTTGACATAAAGGATAACTTTACGATTTATTGACATGAAGGATAACTTTACGGTTTGTTGACATAAAGGATAACTTTACAGTTTGTTGACATAAGGGATAACTTTACCGTTTGTTGAAATGGGGGATAACTTTACAGTTTGTTGACATGAGGGATAAATTTACATTTTGTTAACATGACGGATAACTTTACAGTTTGTTGACAACTCTATCACATTGTGTAGTTTTGTTTTTTTATAGTAAACCTATTAGCACTCATATATCTTAATTATTTTGCTCACAGTTTTAACGGTTTCTTCTCCGTATGACATGCTTGTCAGTAGATGCCTGAGTCTTTCGAGATGATACATGAGTTGTATGATATGACGCAATATTTTTGAATGTGTAAGAAATTTTTGGGCCACATAATGTAGTCTACAGTATTATGTATCAAGATCGTTGTTGTTTCCCTGCCATGCTGTCAAACTGTCTAATATTTTATCACGTTGTCGTCCTCTGTCTCAGTAGCCTTCAATCTTGCCTGTTGTTACTATGTTCTCCAAACTTCCCTATCTCGTGAAGTGGCCAAAAAATGAAGATTGTCTTTTTCTTATATTATTGATTAAGGTCCGTTTAGCATTTGACTCTTTCAACACTTCTACATTAGTTTTTCTGGCAGTCCATGGTATTCTCGGCATTCTATCAGTATTTATTGATACCACTTTTATTTATTTCTATACTCAGATCAGGCCAAATAAGCTCCTTCGCCTCTAAATTATGTTATAGAGATTACGAAATAGTCAGAAGCCATTAGTCCCAGACAATTGAAAATGTGTAGAGGCTCAATTTTGCGCGAGTTGTTCATAATGTCCGTGAACGAAATCTCGGCTAAGATATTATTATTATTATTATTATTATTATTATTATTATTATTATTATTATTATTATTATTATTATTATTATTATTATTATTATTATTATTATTATTACTATATATGAGTATTGCTGTTATTGTTACTATTACTAATAAAATTATTGCTAATACTAATAACTATAATAATAATACTATTATTGTACCTCGTGAAATATTGTGATATAATATATAAATTATTTTAGTGAAACGAAAGCTGAACTTTTTATTTATTTTTGATATAAATTTACTGAGCGTATCAAATTAACATACAATAAGAAATATGTACCATACACATAGAATCATTGGTTCTAGCTTGTAGTTAGTGTCTTCCTATGTTCCTATGCATTATATGGTTAATTCATCTAAATATTATATCAATAATGAATTAATCAATAGTTAATTTAAATATTCATTTTTAGGTTTAGTGTTAGGCGTTACGGTTAGTTATGTTTTACATAACTAACCCTTAACCCTATTCCTAAATATATTTATATTTAAAATAATAAATGATAAACATAGCCAAGGGAAATAATTACATAGGTAGGCACTAATTCCAAACCAGTTTCGAATAATCAATATAGAACTGTTCTTAATGTATTTTTGCATGTTATGTATAGCAAAGTAGCCCATAGCATTTATTAATGCCGTAAGGGTGTGAGATGTTAGCGATCTCACATTTCAGATGCTCTGCAAATGAGGGCGGTAGCCATCTCCTCTCCCTCGCAGTCTTTACTTCCCGGATTAATCCGGTACCCATTTAACGCTGGGTCGGCCCGGGAGCCGTTGCGATCTGAAAAACATTTCCGCCTCAACTGGGGAATGAACACAAGACCACTACAGTGCGCTAACGCGGCTCCCATGTTATACATACCTGAACCTAATTCAAAATATTCAGTAAATGTATTGTTGTCGTGAGAAACTTTGCATTGTGTAACAGAAGGTTTTAATAAATAGAAGGAGGGATAAATAAATAGAACACAACTTCTTTTTTTTTAAAGGCATGCATTCTTTGCGTTACCTTTTATAATAATGACTTACGGTACAATTCTCTTAGTGATGTGTTTAATTGAGAATGTTAATTCTGCTAATTTAGAGCAAAGCTGCGATTAATTTACCCTTTTCCTCAGAATATCCGATGTCGGCATGTATTTTGTTTGAGTAGATTTCCCTTTCCTCTGATAGTCTATCAATCTGTCAACGAGGCATGAAGTGTGAGTAGAAGGTATGGCAAGATGGTTTGGCACTCGATATGTGATAGTGAATCCAAATTTATCTGTGAGTGTCTCCAGTTTTATTAACGCACATCAGTTGAATTGGATTTGAAACAATTACGTCTACTCGAAGGAATAGAGAACCTTGAAATTAGATTATTTTCCAATTTAAAGATCCTTTTATAATCCTGGTTACTGTCAACTCTAGAAATCACACGACAGCAGTTCTGCCCAACATTTAAAAATAATATTTTACTGATAAATTAAACAGAAGCGTTGAAAGATGAACTGTCTTGAACAGTGTTTCTCAACGTGGGGCCCACGTCCCTACAAGGAGGAAGTTTCATTGTTCAGAGAGGGAGGGGCAATTCGATAAAGTTGAAATTAGGCTTTATTTAGAAATAATTCAATGTTTAAATCTAAAACAAAAATATGTATATGTTACATAGGTGGAGGGGGGCATCAGAATCTTATAAAGACTTAAGTGGTAATGGCAAAAAAAGGTTTGGTAATATTAATCTAGAAAAAGGAAAGCTCACATTTTCACTGGCGTGTCAAAACAATTTCTAAGATTTTGAGAATACACACCATTTCAGAGGTCATCTAATACAATCAGTATTGAATTGAATTACCCGCCGAAGACGGATGTGTCGGGCCACTGGCGCAATTAAAACGGCGACACAACGCATTTCCATTCTCTGGACTACATCCTGCTGGAAATATAGTAGGACCATTGTCCTGTTACAAGAGATATCCAGCGGGAGATTGAGAATGAACGCTGAAGAAGAAGAATTGAATTATCTTCTGACAGCCCATGTGACCCAACTGGTTGTTATATTTCGTGAGCTCATCAGCTGTGTGAAGTGAGGGAATTGATACACGATCAACAGTGATGCATGTACATAAAGAGCACAAGAGAGGTAATAGCCTAACTTATTTTACATCGCGGATATCATTAGTCCTGTCTCACTTACTTATGGAATGGACACCAGGACAATATAATGTTTCAAGAGTTGGATCTTTGTGATTCTTTTTGTCCTGGACAATCCTATCAGTATTCTGATCACGGTTCCTGCAGCCATCCAAGGGTATGTAGACACAAAGTTCCACTGATATGATAATTGCATGATCTTCTAATCTTCTTTCCTCACTCTTGATCACCCCTATTACTGTCCTTCTTTGTATGTACACATTATCACCCCTATTATCGTCTTCTTTCCTCTAAAGTAAAGGCATGACATAAGTTATTAGGCCACCCCTATCTCTTCTTAGTACTGTGTCTGTCATCAACCGTCATCAACTGTAGCATTGCCCGCCAATGAATCTACTCGTTCGTTACCTCTGACCTCTGCATAACCGGTGCATTACATCCATATAATGCATGGTGCCAAAATACTCGTTTCTATCTACTGGATTAAATTATTCATTCATTCATTCATTCATTTTCCTTTTGCGATGAAGTTAGCGCATAGAGCAGAGGTCAGATCTCTCCAATTCTGTCTGTTCTGTGTAGTTCTTGAATAGTATGAATATTGGTTGTTTTACTTTCCCTAAGTATTGTTCTTCTGAGTGTTTCTTTTGGTCTACCCCTTGCTCTTTTGCCTGTATGTATCCATTCAAGAGATTGGTGGTCTATTATGTTGGTGTCTGCGTGTAGGACATGCCCGATGTAGGACCAAAGGCGTTTTCTGATAACATCTGTGATGAAATTTTGATGTGTCTCTTCTCTGATTTTATCATTCGATTTGAATTCACTCAAATGGGTGTTAGTTATCCTACGAAGGCATTTGTTCTCGAAACTCAATAAATTCTTTTCTGAAGATAAATAGCTTTTCCAGCTCTCACATCCATATGATAGCACCGGAATAACACAGGAATTAAATAAGCGCATTTTCGTGCGTGTGCTGATTGACTTTGACTTCCAGATATTAGACAGTCTGCTAAATGCACTTGATGCTAGGGCAATGCGAGTTGTAATTTATGGCATGACATCACCGTCGAGTGTTAATTTGCTTCCTAGATTGAATTATACGCACTGTTTATTTGTGAGAGCTGGAAAAGCTCTTTAATTCAGAAAAAAATTACTGAGTTTCGAGAACAAATGTCTTCGTAGGATAACTAACACCCATTGGAGTGAATTCAAATCGAATGATAAAATCAGAGAAGAGACACATCAAAATTTCATCACAGATGTTAGCGGAAAACGCCGTTTGTCCTACATCGGGCATGTCCTTCGCGCAGACACCAACAGAATACACCACCAATCTATTAAATGGATACATACAGGCAAAAGAGTAATAGGTAGACCAAAAGAAATACTCAGAAGAACAATACTTAGAGAAAGTAAAACAACCAATATTCATTCTGTTCAAGAACTGCACAGAATATCTTTGAACAGACAGAATTGAAGAGATCTGACCTCTGCCCTATGCGCTAACTTCAGCGCAAAAGGAAAATGAAAATGACTGTTTATTTGATTTTACTGTGTTGTTTTATTTAATCGTGTAAACGGCTAAAATGTTTGCATTTATAGGATTCACGTCACTAAAAGGAGAACACCAAATAAGGAGACTAAACTGTACTTCCAAACAACATATTCCATGCCCGTAGATGCGACTATGCAAAGAGATATTTTATGAACTTTCTTAGAGCAAATTACCTGCTTGTTATGGAATTTCATTTTCCTGATGTCCGTTTCATAAGATTGTAAGGCAATGTCTATTGGCATTTTTTTTTTTTTATAATTTTGTTATGTTTGTTCTGCTAACTGTTATGTACAATTTTCGTAAGACATGGGGAAGAGGGAGTTGAACATTCCAGTGATCCCTCGCTGTATGCACGTTCCATATTTTCAGGAACATAAATTGTGGAAATGACAAAACAAGGGAAGCATTCTCACATAGAATTTTGGGAGATCAACAGCCGAGAAATGACAGCTAAGCTAAGGACAGTTAAGCTAGTGACAGTTGAGAAGTGACATTTTTCTTGATGATCGATGACTTGACATGGTCTATTCACCGATTCCCGCCCTTTGTACAAGCCGACTTGTTATTTCCCTTGTTACAGTCTTCCCTGTGGGTGTCATATTTCCAGCTTAACAATATATGTGTACTTGTTCTAACAAAATTGGTGTCCGGGAAGATCCAGTAACAGGATTACTGTTTACCAGTAGCCTTTTTCTGTCCCACGGATTTTTGTATAGTACAGATTTATTTTTTATTCAGGCGTTTTTATTTTAATTTCCTTACTAAACATTACCTCTAATAGTGAGATACCTTCTTTCAACCACCGACGTTAGTGATGACCATCAAATGGCAAGATAAGTTTGCGGATAACACTGTATTTGAAAGAACTGGTATCATTATCATTGATAATATTATAATCATCATCATCATCAAGTGTTATACCGAATGGAGTTGGCGGTCATATTTCTCCATGTACATCGATCTCCCATATTAGCTCTGTTGGTGTCGTAAATCGAAGCCAATTAGTCAAACTGTCCAATATCTTTTATTTGGGTCTTCCCCTTGATCTTTTCCCTTTTATCTTTCCTGTTGTCATTATATTCTCAATGCCTCCTCTTCTCATTATGTGCCCAATAAATGTTGACTGTCTTTTTCTTATATTATCAATAATGTATCTATTCACACCCATCCTTCTAAGACATTCTTCATTAGTAATCTTTTCTGTCCAAGGAATGCGTAACATTCTTCGAATAAACCACATTTCCAATGCCTCCAATGATGTTTGTTTGTGATATCTTATTTATTGTCCATGCCTCACTTCCATAGAGTAGCACTGGTTTAATGTAGCATTTGAGGGCACGTTTTCTAGTATCCATCGATATGGACTTGTTGCATAGGATATTTTCCATTTTATTTATTATAATAACAATATTCTAATAATAAATATTCTAATGTAAATATAAATTCTTTAGATATGTCATATGCTGGATCACTATCTATCAAAAATACTCTTGTATCATAAGATGAACAAGGACGTGGTACTATCTCAAGGTGGTCAATAGAAACGTTACAAGAACTCATTAAAGATTCTACTGGAAGCCTTTGACATAAATAGTGACAATTTTTGGGAAGATGTTGCACGAAACTTATAACTCTGAAATTAAAAAAATTAAAGGCACAAAATGTGTGTGTGTGGGGAGGGGGGAATGAAAATTGAAGCTCATACGCGGAGAATAGCTAGAAAGTTAAGAGCAAATCAAATGCCATTGAAAGTGATCATCGCATGTCCAAAACTGTCCAATGATTTATGGGGACAATATCTTCTCATGCCCCTAACTGTCCAATGATTTGTGAGGTCAGTATTATCTCATGCCCAAACTGTCCAAAGATTTGTGAGGATAATATCATCTCATGCCTAAACTGTCCAATGATTTGTGAGGACAATATCATCTCATGCGCAAACTTTCCAATGACTTGTGGTGAAATGTGGGGCCTCATATGGCTTATCTGCCACCTACAATACCATAAACAAGGACACACCTCTAACTGAATTTCATAAAGTGGATGTAACACATAGTCTCTTCTCTTTTATTCTTGATCAGAAGCTAGCATCAAAACACACTAGAGAATCCTATAAGTGATCCGATCTCCGTTCCTGCAGCCAAAGTGTATGTAGACGCAAAGTCCCACTGAGATGATCATTACATGATCCTCCAATCTTCTCTCCTCACTCATGATCACCCCTATTACAGTCATACTTTGTATGTACCCAGTATCACTCCTATTACTGTCATACTTTGTATGTACCCAGTATCACTCCTATTACTGTCATACTTTGTATGTACCCAGTATCACTCCTATTACTGTCATACTTTCTATGTACCCAGTATCACTCCTATTACTGTCATACTTTCTATGTACCCAGTATCACTCCTATTACTGTCATACTTTGTATGTACCCAGTATCACTATTATTACTGTCATTCATTCTATGTACCCAGTATCACCCCTATTACAGTCATACTTTGTATGTACGCAGTATCACTCCTATTACTGTCATACTTTTTATGTACCCAGTATCACTCCTGTTACTGTCATACTTTTTATGTACCCAGTATCACTCCTGTTACTGTCATACTTTGTATGTACCCAGTATCACCCCTATTACAGTCATACTTTGTATGTACCCAGTATCACTCCTATTACTGTCATACTTTTTATGTACCCAGTATCACTCCTGTTACTGTCATACTTTGTATGTACCCAGTATCACCCCTATTACAGTCATACTTTTTATGTACCCAGTATCACTCCTGTTACTGTCATACTTTTTATGTACCCAGTATCACTCCTGTTACTGTCATACTTTGTATGTACCCAGTATCACCCCTATTACTGTCATACTTTGTATGTACCCAGTATCACCCCTATTACTGTCATACTTTGTATGTACCCAGTATCACCCCTATTACAGTCATACTTTGTATGTACCCAGTATCACTCCTATTACAGTCATACTTTGTATGTACGCAGTATCACCCCTACCATCGCCTTCTTCCCTCTAAAGTAAAGTCATGGCATCGGTTATTCGGCCGTGATTAACTTGTGATTAGCGAACAACATTAGACGTATATTGATACCACCACCACAGACATACACAACACACAATATAATAACAACAGAAGCTGCCATCTCCTGCAAATATATTGTAACGGAATCATTTGAAGCTTACATCTAACATTTGAAACTTTTTACATCTAACATTTGAAACTTACATCTAACATTTGAAACTTACATCTAACATTTGAAACTTACATATAACATTTGAAACTTACATAAAACATTTGAAACTTACATAAAACATTTGAAACTTACATAAAACATTTGAAACTTACATATAACATTTAAGACTTACATATAACATTTGAAACTTACATATAACATTTGAAACTTACATATAACATTTGAAACTTACATATAACATTTGAAACTTACATATAACATTTGAAACTTACATATAACATTTGAAATTTACATAAAACATTTGAAATGTACATATAACATTTGAAACTTACATACAACATTTGAAACTTACATATAAAATTTATATCAACAAAATATAAAAATAGGCTGACATCTTTACAGTCAAATTCATTAACAAAGAACATTGTGACACAATTTGCTGTGCATAAACATTTTACCTATGTATATGTCGATAGGCAATTAGATTAGTATGACTAGGCTAGTCCCCAGTCATTTTAGTATTTTGATAAGCTGTCTTGAGTTTAATTTACACATACAATAAAACAAATATGAAACTAAAAATAGTTAATAAACGGCAAAAGTATTCTCAACTTTCTGTCAATTGGAGTAACAATATCATTTCCCCTATTTACTAACGACAACACACTGTCATTAGGGGCGCTCGAGATTTATCAGTTGTCCATTAGATTGAGTCCAACTAGTCATTTTTATCATGTTACTTAATGGAATTTAGTCACTGAATGTTATGGTGTACAGCTTAGGTAGGATATCTGATAGTTTCGGTCTGACACTTTCAATTTAGTTAAGAGTGAACTAAGAGTCAGAAGGTATAATAGCTTTAATCATTATCGTGTACACGTAATTATTTTATATTGAAAACCCCCCGAGAGAATCATATTATAAAATAGAAACAAAGCAAATATCAAATTATTTCTTAGGCACTTTTTAAGTTAGAACAGACTTAAACATTTCAAATCCCTGTCTGCACGCATATATGTCGGTCTGTATGTCTGCCTTAACGTCAGTATGTTTGTCTATCTGTCTATACCACCACTCTGTCTGCTTGTATGTCTGTCTGACGGCTGGCCTTTATACAAGTCTGTCTGTATACTTGTTTTCCTGGTTTAATACTCACATACTGCAAGTGGTGATATTTGTTTGCTAAATACAATTGATAGAGCCAGTACTGTAAAAGTATTTTCTCGTATCAAGAAGACTTCGACTCTTAGCGCTACATAATGCTTTGAGAAGAAGCATCCTACAGAAAATAGATCTACGTCTGTACGAATAAGGCAGATTACATCATTTTTGCATGCAGACGACCAATCACATCAAATCATACAACCATTTGTTTATGCAGACTGCCAATCACATCAAATCATACAACCATTTGTTTATGCAGACTGCCAATCACATCAAATCATACAACCATTTGTTTATGCAGACTGCCAATCACATCAAATCATACAACCATTTGTTTATGCAGACTGCCAATCACATCAAATCATACAACCATTTGTTTATGCAGACTGCCAATCACATCAAATCATACATCAGTTTGATGGTATCAATATTGACCACTTTTCACCGCATACAGTCTATGTGACTTCGTGGCTACAAAACGACTGCATCGCCTTGTTACCGCATGTAATCTGCGAGTTATCTTTAGCAATATTCTATATTTTTATCTTTTGTGTTATTCTTAAGTTACCTCTTTGATTAAAGCAATTTCACAGTATATATATATATATATATATATATATATATATATATATATATATATATATATATATATATATATATATATATATATATATATATATATATATATATATATATATATATGTGTGCGTGTGTGCGTGCGTGCGTGTGTTATATGTATATACATAATATGTTACGGCGATCTGCTATTTGTATAGCGTCCACCACTGTTATCAAATAACATATCAGTATATCACAGTTGCTTACAATGGAAGAAAGACTAGCATACTTGTACAGCATATAATTTCACCAGCAAATATTTACATTACAAAAATAAGGGCACATCTTGATTTTAATTCTTCACTGTGACCTTTGTTCTAGTTTTGAGATATTCTCTAACCTTTGCAATGTGATTGGGCATGCGCAGAGTATGATTGAAGTAAGTTTAGGGTTAGGATTAGAATTAGTATTTAGAATTAAGGCAAATTTTTACTTTAGTGGCTCAATTGGCGGGGCTCTCTCATTGTGTAGCGCGCAGAAATAATGAGCGCGTAGTACAAATCATTGGAAAATAAAATAAATCTGTAACATCTCGTTGTGTCGAGAGAACGTTTCTTCTGTAGCAACTAGGCATGCACAGTAGCCAGTAGTCAGGAGATGTGACATCACGGCATCTGTTGATATGATTTGTTTTGCTGGGAAATCCATGACGTTAGCTAATTAAAATTGTAAACAGCGTGCTATTTATAGCGCAGTGGAGAACTAAAATAAAGTTTTCAACATATGCAATAACACATCTAAAAATACGCATATAACTTCTAACTTATGTTCAACGGAGTGAAAACTAGTTTATTTTGCACACCAACATTCACACACTTCAGTACACATGCGAAAATATTGACAGACACATATTTCATAAAGGTTTCATTATGAGCCGTTACGTTTCACCGGTTTAGAATTCCACTGTCCAAAAAGACCATGTTCAGATTTATTCCCATTGCCTGCTTCATCTAGACCTGGCCTAGGTATCGTAATTTCAACGTCTTTGAGTATCTCGTACGATCCCTTGCCTTTGTAGAGCACGTAGTGTTGTATGATAAAAAGTGAGTCGAAGAATATTGTGACGAGTCCCAGCCCAAATTTGGTCACGTTACCAAATATAGACGCCCAGTCATCTAAGGGGAGACAAATATATTGCATTAGTACTTTGAGTTACTGTTCTTTGTATGTCATTCTTGCTAACATAAAAAAATATATAGAGTAGTTTCCAATATTGAAGTGTATTGTAAAATATGGTGTTAGGCCTGTGTTTTTCATTGACCAAAGGCATACCTAGGAATAATGATGTTAACATCACGTCCGCCGCCTTCCAGAATATATGGTACCAATTTCCTTCGGCTGGGTCGATCCGAGACAGGCGGCAGTATAGAAAACCTTCCAACCGAATTAATTAGGACCCATTCGTGCCATTTTAAAATTATTATTGGGATTTCGGTTGGTAACTATTTATAAATTGGGAGTCGCCTTGGATATTTTTGGCATGCGATTCCAAGTATGCAAATAGTGACTAACCGAAAGCCAAACAATAATCAAAAACGTCACGAACGAGTCCCTAAACTAATATTATGTAAGACGGTCTCTATTGGAAACTGTTGTGATCGATCTATGAGACGCTAATGATTTTAAAATATTTCTTGTTGAACTAGAAATTGGTCCTTTAATCATTCGACTAGGAAGCCAGTTCACTAACAACTGTCATCTATCTTGGCTGATGTGAATGACACATCGCGTATACTTTGTGTCGCCAGCCAATGAACAGTAAGGGAAACGTCGAACCAGCCAAGATAAATGAGACTGTTGGATCTGAGAGCAGAACTATTCAAGAGGAGGTTGTAGGTAAAACTCTTTCGATCCACGAACATCTATATGCACAAAAGGACATACGACGGTGTCACATAAACAGTCACCTGTCAAAATGTGTTGACTTTCCCGTCCCTGAATCGATTTTCCTTAATATAGCTATATATCGTATTAGCTTCTAAAATATCAAGTCCTTCTCCCCAATAAGCATGCGTGCTGATCTCACACAACTTATCTTGGTTTATCATACTTTCTCCATTCTTTTCATTGTCTAGCAATACAAAGTATACGACAGACTATCATTGATAAGCCGCATCTCTGAGTACTAGTGACGCTGTGTAATATCAGCAAAATCGTACCCCGTAACTTAGGTCACCGTAGATCATATTACCCCACCCCGTCGAAATTATTAAATTATTACCTAGTATAGAGAAAATTACTAAATCATTTCTCCGGACATTGATATCCACTCCATAATTGTAAAGTGTACGGCAGGTGCATATGATCAACACGCAGGACTATTCTGGAAACGGACTAAATATTTATTGCAAGGAAAACCTCAACAATCTTCGCTGAGAAATGACTTTTTATGTAGCATGTCCTTTGTATCTAGATATCCATGGCCGATCCAATCAAACCAATGGTAGCTGTACCGAGAATCAACAAACATGGTAAATTCACGAAAATAACCCAAATTGTCCTCACAAGTCATGTTTACGAATCATGTGCACGTGTCTTATAAACTGGTGACCGGTCATGAGAAAATGGTGCAAAGGAGACAATTGCGAAAGGTGGTTCGTTTTAAAAGAACGATGCTTCACAGCCACAAGCATGCATGCCAATATAGGGACAGGAATGGTTAAGGGAAGAATATAACGATTGGATAAACAAAGCTTCTCATACAATGGATGGCATATAGACCAAACCACTGATCACAGGAATAGAGCAAAATAACAACTTTAAGCTGTCGTGCGTTTGATGGTTGTCAAATATTCAGTGAATGGTATAATGAATCGAGGTTTTAGTGTTCATAATGTGAATAAGATATTTCTCTACAGCGCATCATTTACTTACCCCCATTGTACGCTAGTAAAAACATCTGCAATATACTAAGCCATCCTCCGGTGAAGTCACATAGAACATTCCCTATGCTCCAGCCAAGTGTACTTTTTCGACGAAAGTTCAGATATGCCTGTGAAAGTAATATAGGTAATAACTGCAGCAAAACTGAAATATAACAGACGAAACCTGGAAACACGGTGATGAATTTTGCTAATCATGGATATATATATATATATATATATATATATATACTGAAGCACATTAAAAACTCACCACTATTATATAAACTATTGCCGAGAATCTGGGGGAAAAAGTGTGAGAATGAACTTTCCCCGTGTTTGTCATGAGGTAGAGGCCTCTGTATTTAGATGTTGTTTCACTACCTGTGGACACACCTGATAGGAATTGTAGTCTCTTCTCCCTCCATCTCCCCCCCCCCCCATCTTCACCTCTCCCTCCCCCCTTCCGACAAATATAGTATCTCCCAGCATGCCTTAACAAGAAATCACGCAATAATGACAGTTGTTTATTTTTATATATCATATATTGAATCCTAGAATGTATACATGTACAGATGAATGAATAGCTAAATGGATGGACAGACTGATAGGTGAATGGATGGATAGATTGATGGGTGGATGAATGGATAGATATATAGATGGATGAGTAGGCGGATAGATGGAAGACTGGGCGGGCAACTGGATAGATGGATGGATGTATAGATTGATAGAAAGATGTATGGGCAGTCGGATAGATGAATGGATGACAGGTGTATTAATGGATGATTGAATGACAGGCAGCTAGATAGCTGTATTGGTGGACAGGCCGCTGGATATATGAAAAGATTGATGGATAGATAGATGAATAGATAGATTAACGGATATGCTAACAGGCGGATGTACAGACATATGGTTGGATGGACTATGAATGGGCAGAATATGAATATTGACTAGTGTCACGATTTAACAGTACAATATTGTTGACATACCTGAGGAACATACTTAAGAACAGTGACTACTAATTTGATGTATGAGAACATGTAGAGGAAGGTCAACCAGGTCATGCTGTCAGTAATGGTCACTATGAGTGTTGTCCCGACAAATAATATAATCAGTGCCATGATGCCCTTGCACCATTTTGTTACTTTCTGGCTGCCACTCTATGTCAAATGGAAGAATACATATGTCATCAATCATGTGTCAGTAATCATGTGTCAGTAATCATGTGTCAGTATTCCTGTGTCAGTAATCATGAAAAATCATGAAAGAATGCATGTGTCAGCAATCATGTGTCAGTAATCATGAAAAATCATGAAAGAATGCACGTGTCAGCAATCATATGTTTGCAGTTACAATAATTGTTAAAACAAAATTAATCACTAAACCATCAACAATAATTACTCAACCACCAAAACATTACTCAACCACCAAAACATTACTCAACCATTAACACTATTTACAGTAAAGCATATCGAGCAACCAAATATGCCAACAATTTTGAAAATCCCAGGTCAACCATTAGCATCACAAAAGATTCATCAACAGCGATCAGAATGATATTAACAATAACCCTACAAAAAGCACCACAAAAAATAAAACTTATGGCAATGGACATACACAAAAATAAAACTACAATTATTAAGAAGTTATATTTTTCCAATGGCAACATATGGTTGAAATTTGGGCCTGAAGATTTGAAATGGAAAAGAAGTTATCACCCTTTGAAATGAAATGCTATGTTTGTTTGTTTGAGAGCCCCAGGAATGGCGAACAATTATCTTTAATTTCCTATGTGCAATACGGTGGTTTTTCTGAACTTTCATACTCAAGAGACTTCAGTTTTCGGCTTAGTGCAATACCTTTTAAAGGAGCCTTCTATTTAGAGGGGATTTATAATTGTATAGATGACATGCTACAAAGCTTCCATAAGAAAACCTCAATATAACGGCATGTCAACTACTAAGGATTTTTGCTGCATTGGCGGTTTGTCTAGTGGACCATTGGTGAGACCCACAGACGCAACCGCATGCATATGAAATGCTAAAGAAATGTTCTTAGAATATCATAGACAGAAGGACGATCCAACACAGAAGTCTGTAAAGACATGAACTTCAAAGAATGTTTTCTCAAAACTACCACAAAACGCAAAGCTAACTTAGTTTGAACATATACAAAACACAATCACTTAGAAAGACTAATTATCGATGGAAATGTTCCACGAAAGAGAACAATAGACAGACCAAGACCACAATGAACACATGATATCTAATATATTTTGAGTATCTCATTGAAAGAGGTAGGGAAGCTTGCAAAGGACAGTGAGGCTTATAGGGTGTCAATGAGAACAATGTGTTGCCAAGGACACGTGAGATAGAAGAAAAATACACATCAACACTATTACTTAAACAAATTAACATTATCTTCAGTGGTTCTCAAATTATTCTGAATATCGAACATAAAAATGAATTTAAATTAATCTCAAGAATTATCCAATGGAGTATCACTATTCTTAAGTGCATGTTTCGAAATACGAACCGTTCTCTTACGTTTTCCAGGAGATACTTCTTGACTTTTCTGTTAATGTGACCTAGAATACAAACTGAAGTCGGATGGAACAGGCCGAAAGGCGAAGATATTTCAACTAAGACGTAAACCATGATACACATCACACCGTTATCCAGACAACATCCTGCTAATCTGCAGGATCTTAAGAACAAATGTAGAAGAAGAATATTTGACTATTGACTCCCATTTAGAGGTAGTGATTGGGTCTCTGACAGCCACCCATTTAGAGGTAGTGACTGGGTCTCTGACAGTCACCCATTTAGAGGTAGTGATTGGGTCTCTGACAGCCACCCATTTAGAGGTAGTGACTGGGTCTCTGACAGCCACCCATTTAGAGGTAGTGATTGGGTCTCTGACAGCCACCCATTTAGAGGTTGTGACTGGGTCTCTGACAGCCACCCATTTAGAGGTAGTGACTGGGTCTCTGATAGCCACTCATTTGGAGGTAGTGACAGCCACCCATTTAGAGGTTGTGACTGGGTCTCTGACAGCCAATGTCCATTATTACTTTTCAGTCGCAGGAAACATGAGATTCTAACTGTTCAGATAGCAATGACAACATACCGTTTGTTATATTGCCTAGATAATTGCTACAGCCAACCACTGAGTTAATTGCTATGTCAATAATAGGATATGCTGCCAATTTGTTAATAATTAACAAAGTGTCTCCTTCAGACACGTGCACAGATGCGGGGAGGAGGAGGTGTGCAGTGTTCAAATAATCCAGACCACCTTCCCTCTTTTGGAAGAACAGAACATGACATTAGTAGTAAAAATAAATATAATGGGAATAGTTCATCTCCCATCCCCACCCAAACATCCCCGCCCCCATTTTCCCGTCTTTTAGTATTTTCCAAAAAGAAAATTCACAACTACTGTGAACACTCCTGTGAACCATGAACAAATTTCCCTTCCCAAAGGAAGTCCGATTTCAGTTATTTTAAAAGATAGGCCTATAAGATATAAAACTGTGTTCTGTTATAAAATGTTGACAGACCCTATGTTGTCCAGTGTCCCTGTCTTATGTGCCAGTTCTCCCAGCATGTAGACATTTCCATTGGGCACAGATAAGTGGCGCAGTAACAGCACCAAAATTTGATCTTTACTTGTTATTTTTAAAAGAGTCCACAGAACAAATGTTATTGACTGTAGAGTGTGGAGACACTTATTGATGGTGCAACCTAACATTTTTCAGTCTCTGTAGTGCATCAACGCAATTTTACCAGAAACTAATATTCAGGAATAGTTCTTAATATGCTTCTTCGGCGATCATTACTCAGGCAGGTTGGGACTTCGGATTCTATGATATAGGCTGCTGTCTGTTTTAAAGTGTCCACTGTGCCATACAGTTTCTCTTCAACACTGATTGGGGTGGGCCATGTCTTGTTTCTCAGGTCTGCATACTGGGAACATTCTTGTAGGATATGTTCTGCTGTCATATTTGCAAGGCTGCAATGGCAGAGCCCAGTTGTCCCTATTTTGAATTTGGTGTACAAATGATGTCTCATTTTGTTGTGACCAGTTCTGAGGCGCAGCAGGATAACCTGGTCTCTTCTGGACAGTTGGTAGTACCCGTCATCTGCATTATATTTGGGGTGGTCTTCTTTCCACTTTTTGTTATAGTTGCCTTTAATATGTTCTTAATATGTAATAGTCTTACTAACCAAGAAATTTATTCTATAATTTTCTTAGGCCTATCTTTTCCACATAAGCCTAGCTAGCTGTGCAGCTGTGTCTACTTTACACGTGGGTGGAAACATATTAGCAGGAGACCAACCTGAATCATATTTACTTAATAAACTATGTAGAATATGCCCCCTTCCACTCCCATAGATTGTATCTTGACCCACTGTTGAACCAACATTACAACATCTGTCGTAATTTATAAGCCTACTATGAACAATATTCAATTAGGCTCAAACGATCCATCTGAGTCGGTTTCCATATTATTTTCAGGATAATTACCATCTAAATCTAGTTCATCCTCCTCTGAATCATCAAGCACAAACTCAACAGCTTGTTCGGTTTGTTTTTGAACACACACATTTTCAATACCTATTTTTGTTTATATACTAACACTACGGCCAGCATTGTCAACACGTGTACGCCATTTTGTGAAGCAGCTATCCCACAATGCAATGATTACATCGTAAAGGTAAAGGTAGGTCCCATGACAGCAACCAGCTGTCGGGGATGAAGATAATTTTTCATGTACTAAGCTGCAGCAACAAATCGTTGTGTTGGTCATGTAACTTCCTTGATGTCTATAAGTTATGCGTCAGGTCCTCATTTACAGCTTTGTTGATTGGAGGTGTGGTTGTGTCAAGCGAGAAATCACAACCCCGATTTTTTCTTGGTGCCAACATGGTTTCGAACCTGGCACGCTGTAACTCAGTGATAGAAATTTAGCTATCTACTAGGCTACCGTGCTCCTTTACCGGGCTTACATCGTGACGTCGGTTAAATGCATAAATCGATTTATTAATAAACATTAGTACAAGTACTGTTTTGTGAAGCCGAAATACCAAAACATTCGGTATCTCGGGGAACTTACATTTTGTGTAAATGTCGGAATTTATGGATCCCGTGTTATAAGAATTAAACGTCAAGCAGAAATTATTTTTTTTAAATAATAAAACGCCTTCCTAATTACAACATGGCCATACCTAAGGACCTATCATCAGAATATTTTTTTTTGTAATACTATTTGGTGATACCATCGATGGCAAAAACATAATTAATTATAAATATTATAGATGACACTTTATAAATGTATTACCTCTATCTATTCACCATTTAAAACCATTCGAATCATAGACCTCACCTCATATATAAAACACTGTATTATCACAACGAGGGTAATCGTCACTGCATGCAATGCAAAGAAGACATCGTTCACCTGCACAGGACTGACCCCGTCGGGGTGGTCAAGAAAATATTCCTCCTAAACACAGTAACAATATATCAAGCATATATATATATATATATAATACTTTATACAACAGCAACCCCTATAGAAATTCCCACTGTTTAGTGGAGCAGCACGGAAATATCTCTGGTTAAGGAAGTAAACCCACACAGATAATCCGGAGATAAGATCCTAAAATAGTTGACAGTGTTTATTAAACAATCATCTGGTATTTGCAGCAGCTCTGCTCAATTTAAGTTCATGTGCTTTGCCTTTCTTTTTAATTGCATTTACAGAACCTAGACAGGGTCCGTGCAAATGTAGCAAGCACTTTCTCCGTACAACCTGCACAGGTAAGAAAGCATGTATCATGAACCCCTATCTCTGCAAGCTTGCTTTTGACCACCTGCCAATACGAATAGTGTCATTTACAAAAGCAATTTCTACAATTTTCTGCAACACATTAGTCACCATAATATTACAACATTTTTTTGCGGTGCAATTACCCTATATTCGTTTGTTGTGTGTTTGATAACCCCAGGAATTGCGAGCGATTAACTCTTACTTCCTATGTGCAATGGGGGGGGGGGTGTTTTTTTGTTTGTTTGTTTTGCGTTCGCTCCATTGTAACCAGCACGGACATCCGTGTGATTTCCGGCGGGAACGTGGTTACGTTGTGCCACCGTTATGCGCCTTGTAGGCCTAGCACATCCCATTTCGGCATGTCTTAACAATTCGGGCGGGCAACCCTAGCCTGTGACAGCCTCCCTATCTGTCGCCAGGTACGCGTGTGTGGTGACTCTTCGCCCAGACGACTTTTGCTCACGTCTGTCTCGCACGAGGTTTTTCACTGTCTATGTAACTTGCCTCGTGTAATTGGACGTACTATGCCTGTGCCCATCGGGTAGTAAACCGTTTCTCAACCATGAGCCTGGTTCCTTAAGAGGAAGAACTCAACAGAAGAGTTGGACCCTGGCTCTTTCGCCCTCTTAGCCGAGGTGTCATTCACCGACATCGTGAACCCCTTGTCCAAGTTCAAGTCTAACACCACGCGTTTGAGAGCAAGGCGTTCTCGAGCTGAGCGACCTTGTCCCAATAGCGCCTGAGCCCATCAGGTACTGAACCCTTTCTCTCTTCAAGTGTATTTCCGGTATAGGAAACCTTGACAGTAGAGTTGGGCCAGGACTACCATCGTTGTCCCTTTTTGTGCCTAAGCCCATTGGATACGGAACCATTTCTCTTTGCGAGCATATTTCCGGTTTAGGAAGGCTCGACATCAGAGTTGGGTTAGGTCTTCTTGCTTTTCCGAACGCTCATGATTGGGTCTATGTCTCTGCCTATAAGGAGCACAGGTAACTAGATGCTCGTTTCGAGCTGACGGAGCTTGTAGTTCCCCTTTCCTAGGGACTTTTCACTTTCTATTTGCAGTTCGCGCTGCCCTTTGGCGCTGTTCTGCCCTTTCATTGTGTCATTGTACTCAGTATGACATGAATTTGTCTCTCGCCATGCATCTACCTTAACGTGCATTTTACATTGGCCGCCACTACAATATTATGACTGGACTGACTAGCTTCATTTACTTGTATGTCGACAGTGTCGCTATATGTGGTGATGCTGATGGTGTCGGGGATATTGTCTGTCTCTTATGCAGTCAAATCTCTTTCCATCTGCCACCCTCCACATTCTCGGACACTATCCCCAAATGATTTGGCCAGAATCAGCTCAAGCTGCTGTATTTCTTTTTCCGGGGTGCACCGCGAGGAGGTACATTTGGGATCTTGATTATCTGCTAACCCTGGGTCCGCCTAGAGTAATGCGTTCCCTTTGCACCCCGGGAGGTTTGTGAGCTTTCATTTTTACCCAGAAGACTTCACTTTTTGGCTTGGTTCAATGCCTATTTGGAGGAGCCTTCTACTCAGGGGGAGGGGTGTAGCTATTACCTATAAAAAGCTTAATAATATTGTATTTTTGCAACTTATCTATCAACAGACGTCAAGTTTTTGCAATATCACTTGATTTCACGAACTTAAGGCCAAATAGTATGTCTCTGTTTTTGTTAATGTTCATTTTCATCATGATAAATATTCTCTATAGGCATAATATCCCTTCCGAATAGAAGGCTTCTTCAATAGGCATTGTACTAAGTCGAAAGCTGAAGTCTTCTGGATATGAAAGAAAGCTCCGAGAAACCACCCTAGGAAGTAACATATGAAGTAAGAGCACATTGCTCGCAATTCCTGGGGATAGCAAATAAAACATAAACATATATATATATATATATATCATATATA